>BQKN01000812.1:379322-453613 GCA_022839385.1 Asparagus kiusianus
TTACCGGCAAGGATCTTGAAGAGTCGGCGGTCCACGGACATCGACGTCCCCGTCACAGGCCAACAACCCACGCAAGCGAGACCGTACCAAACCGGGCTCTCGTGTTTATTTTCGTTTAAGTTGTAATCTTTTGTTTTCATTTAAACTCTGTTGTAACGCTCAAAGTTGTAACAGATCTCAAAAAAAGAGAACATCAATGAAAACAGCAACTTTTACCGGAAACACTGAGGAGCTAGAATTGTTAGCCCAACAGTGTAACGTGGCAGCTAAGAACCTTCCCTGCATCACCTTCACCAAAGAGGACATGCAGACGAAGAATTCAAATCATGATCGGCCCCTATATTTCGTCGGGTACATTGGCTCCAGTGAAGTCAACCGAATCCAAGTGGATCCGGGTTCCGCTGTGAGTATTATGCCACTTTGACTAATGCACAGCCTTGGCATTCCAGTCAGCAAGTTGGCGTCTACAGGCACAGTCATCTACGGATTCAACACCAGCGGGTCAAGACCTTTGGGTAAAATCCGGATAAAGTGCCAAATAGGCGATTTAAAGACGGAGGTCACGTGCTACGTGATTGATGCTGAGACATCCTATAACTTACTATTGGGTCGGCCTTGGATCCATAGTAATGTTATAGTTCCCTCCACTCTACATCAGTGTTTGAAATATGTCGACACTGATGGAAGAGTTAGGACGGTGGTCGCGGATAAGCAACCATTCAAAGGGTATGAGAATTACTTCACAGATTCTCTCCTTTATGGTAACGAATCCGACACGGAACCATCGATCCAAGGCACGGACAGCGGAGAAGAAGCTGATTCCGAAGCCGGATTCGATTACAATGGTGGTTTTGTTTTGAATGACATTGTACCCTTTGTAATCAATCTCGATGACGAACAGTCGTCAGACGGCGGTTGTAACTGGCAACTTGCCGATATTGAAATAAATCCTGGTTTAGAGTATTCCTTGTCTCTTGATGATGTGATAGAAGGATTATACAATAATCCCGAATTATGTATGCCACTCCGATCATCGTATGTAACGAAGAAACGCCCCCAGCATTCCTTCGGAACAACTCAGATTATTCCTGCCAAAATAGGAGGACAAAAAGAAGTGATCTACGGTAAAGGAGAAAATCTTCCGTTGCCGGATCATTTCCTAAGAGAAGATGAAGACGATGACAAATCTGGTCTTCACCTATCAAAGTATAGTCCGGAAGCGCGTACGCTTATGGAAAAACAAGGATACGACTTTACACTCGGAGAAGGTTTATACTTCGATCGAGGTTCACGTGTCCCAGTCAAAATGGCATATGTCCCGAAAGGGAAACCGGATAATTATTACCGTCACAAGAGAGGCCTAGGCTATGTCTCATCAGATGACGAATGTGGTTGGCAAATCATCGAGCAAATTGCTAACAAAGCTAAGGATGGGTACTTGCCAGACTCTTCAGCTGAGGATTCCGACACAAGTTTGGGAGAAATGTTCAAAACCTTAATGTCGAACATGACCACAGCTGATCCATCTACAATGGAAGACGACGATCAAATGCCAACGTGGGAGGACCCATGGGTTCATCACCTAAACATGCAATATGGTGATAGGTTCGAACAGAGAGAGCCACCCACCGAAGACGAAGTAGTCCAAATCAATATGGGTGAAGAAGCCAATCCAAAGCCCATATTCATCAGTGGCAGTCTTCCCCCAGATGAAAAGGAAGAGTTAATTGCCTTGATCAGAGAGTACATTGATGTCTTCGCCTGGAACTATGAAGACATGCCAGGGCTTG
Organism: Asparagus kiusianus; assembly: GCA_022839385.1. Classification (NCBI taxonomy): domain Eukaryota; kingdom Viridiplantae; phylum Streptophyta; class Magnoliopsida; order Asparagales; family Asparagaceae; genus Asparagus; species Asparagus kiusianus. Next base: position 381,113 of record BQKN01000812.1, read on the forward strand.
ACCCCAATGTGGCAATGCACCGCCTCGACATCAAGCCGGATGCCAAACCTGTCAAGCAACAGCAAAGACGGTTTCGTCCGCAGATCATGGAAGCCATCGAGGCTGAGGTTAAGAAGTTTATCGACTCAGGATTCATCCGAGAGGAACAACATCCAGACTGGTTAGCCAACATCGTTCCCGTCATGAAGAAAAATGGCAAGATCAGGATTTGCATCGACTTCAGGAATCTGAACGAAGCATGTCCAAAAGACGATTTTCCTCTCCCGATCACGGATGTCATTATCGACAATACATGCGGGTTCAAGAGAATGTCCTTCATGGACGGCTTTTCGGGGTATAATCAAATCAAGATGCACCCGGACGACGAGAAACACACAGCATTCAGAACGCCCCTCGGTGTCTTCTGCTACACGGTGATGCCGTTCGGTCTGAAGAATGCATGTGCTACATACCAACGAGCGATGACTAAGATTTTCCAGAAACATCTCAGGAAAACGGTGGAATTCTACGTTGATGATTTGGTGGTAAAGAGCCGCAACAAAGAAGATCACATAAAGGACTTGAGAACGATGTTTGATCTCATGCGGAGTCATCAATTGAAGATGAATCCCACAAAATCCTTCCTCGGAATGTCCAGCGGAAAATTCCTTGGATTCGTCGTCACCACTAAGGGTATACACATTGACCCGGACAAGGTAAAAGCGATAAATGAATTGCAACCCCCGAGGAATCTAAGGGAACTCCGAGGATTGCAAGGTCGTCTGGCTTATATCCGAAGGTTCATCTCAAATCTATCTGGGAAGTGCCAACCATTTTCTAAGCTAAACAAGAAAGGCGTATCGTTTATTTGGGAAGATGCTTGCCAGAAGGCATTCGAAGATATCAAGGCATATCTGATGAATCCACCTGTTCTTGTCGCACCAAAATCAGGTAAACCGTTCTTGATATACATCAAGGCGATGAACCATTCGGTAAGTGCTTTATTAGCACAAGACGATGATAATGGTCACGAACAGGTAGTCTATTACCTAAGTCGGACCTTGATAGGTGCCGAGTCTCGATACCCGATGATCGAGAAAGAATGTCTCGCATTAGTGTTTGCGGTACAGAAGATGCGACATTACTTAGTTGGCCAGACGATTTACATCATCGCTAACGTTAATCCGGTACGGGTATTCATGACTCAACCAGGTTCGATGAACTGGTGGTTGGCAAAGTGGGCCCTCCTCTTGTCCCAGTATGATTTGCACTTCAAACAGCAGAAGTCAGTCAAAGGACACGCGATTTGTGATCTTTTGGTGGCAAGCCCGACAACAGACGCAGTTGAGGTATATGATGATTTACCAGACGAAACCCACGAGGTTAACACCACGTCGCACCAACAAGTATGGCAATTATACTTTGATGGTGCTTCGAGAGTAGTTAATAAGGCAGTAATCCCTGGATGTCATAAAGTCACCTCCGGAGTTGGAGTGGTCTTAGTTTCCCCAGGGAAGCACGTGATGCCCCGAGCTTATTCGCTGACGAATCCATGTTCTAATAACGTAGCCGAGTACAACGCGCTCATCATTGGACTCAGTTTCGCCAAAGAGCTGGGGGTCGAGTATCTCGAAGCCTTTGGAGACTCTCAATTGATCGTTAACCAAGTTCGTGGAGAGTATGAAGTCAGGAACCCAGATCTGATTCCGTACCACCAGGAGGCTGTCAGAATGGCAGATTCTTTTGAAGAATTCTACATCGAATACATCCCATGTCTCCAGAATGCTAATGCGGATGCACTGGCAGCACTAGCAGTATCACTCGCGCAACCGCCCGAAACTGAACTGCTAGTCACAGTAAGATCACACCAACTCTGCATACCTATATACGATATAGAGGTTGAAGAGGAGGATGATAAAAACGAGAACGCCAAAGAGGTGAACTCAACCCAAATCGGGTCCGAGTCCCGAGATTGGCGTTTTCCCATCATCGATTACGTCCAATACGGTATTTTGCCAGAGGACGCAAAAGAAAAAGAATCTATTCGCCGAAGAGCTCCGCGGTTCTTTTACAATACCGAGACCCGTACGCTATATCGCCGGGGGTATGATAATTTGCTTCTCCGATGCCTTTCGAACGAAGAAGCAAAAGAAGTTCTTAAGGAAGCACATGAAGGAGAATACGGTGCACATCAGCCTGGTCCCAAGCTGTATGATCGAATCAAAAGAATGGGATATTTCTGGCCAACAATGGTTCGTGACGCAATCGAGTACGCCCGAGAATGTCATGCTTGTCAAGTGCATGCAAATTATATGCACCAACCTCCGGAGCGATTACACACATCAACCACGTCTTGGCCATTCGAGACATGGGGTATGGATATTGTCGGTCCTATCTTTCCTCCTTCAGTCAAAGGTGATCGATTTATTCTCGCTATCACTGACTACTTTTCAAAGTGGGCTGAAGCCATTCCGCTTAAAGAAGTGAAGACGAACAACGTCATCAACTTCATCAAGCATTACGTCATATACCGACACGGCGTGCCGAGGCGGATCATTCATGACAACGGTCCGAAATTCATAAGCAATGCCTTCATCAGGTTTTGTGACAAATTCAAAATTCAGGACGTTTCGTCGACAGCTTATTACCCCGCTGCGAACGGATTAGCTGAGGCTTTCAACAAGACGATCATCAAGATCCTGTCAAAGCTGGTGAAGACCAATAAGCGAGATTGGGACGATAAACTCGGCGAAGCGCTCTGGGCTTATCGCACCACAATACGCACTCCTACAAGAGCCACTCCATATTCTCTGGTGTACGGATGTGAAGCTGTGCTACCGTTGGAGATTCAAATTCCTTCCCTTCGGATCGCTCTCGCAACGGAGATGATGACCGAAGAGCAGCATCAAAAGCGTCTCGAGGAACTCGAAAGGCTGGACGAAAAGCGCTTGGAAGCTCAACAAAACATCGAGTTCTACCAGGCTAGGATATCCAGGGCTTTTGACAAAAGAGTCCGCCAAAGAAGCTTCAAGGAAGGAGATCTAGTCCTCGCTGCTCGCCGACCAATAATCCTCACCTCCAAGAAGAAAGGTAAATTCGAACCTAAGTGGGAAGGACCGTTCGTAATAGATACAGTCTATTCGAACGGCGCTTATCGCTTAATTTCTTTAGAGGGTGATAGGCAATTAATGCCAATAAATGAGAAGTTTTTGAAGAAGTACTATCCCTAGTACGTTCAGGACAACTCATTTATCGGGAAGTTCCTTGAAGAATATTACACTTAATATTCTAAAGGATAACCCAAGTTCACACCACCAAAATCCCTCACTGATCAATTTTAGTTGACAGTGAGTTCACCAAAAAGGTCCAATCTCAATTCGGAGTCCCCTTTCGATAACCGAAGGAACTCTCTTCCTTTTCTCTTCGGTTCAACCCTTTCATGGTTATAACCGAAGCTAAAATTTCACTTCGATAAACGAAGAACTCTTCTTTCGATCAGATAACCAATCCTATAAAAGGTAAGTTTATCTAGATCTTCCGGATTCTCGGAGTGGAGATCCCACTTCTAGTTTCCTTCTTGCACTGGAAATAGAATATAAAATTCTTCCTTTCCAGAAACAAGGAATAGAATATAAAATTCTTCCTTCCTTGTTCAGGGAATAGAATATAAAATTCTTCCTTCCCACGCAAACTCTTTTTCCAAAATTTATAAAATTAAGGTTCATCTTAGGTATTTTATCCCGAAACCTAAGCAGGGATAAGTCTGCGCCTAACACACGCTGCCGGTTTAGTCTTTTTCCGATTGAAAAAGACACCAGAGTTCGGTTCTGGGGTATTTTATCCTGAAACCTAAGTAAGGATAAGTCCGCACCTAACACGCGCGGCCGGTTAGTTCTTAACCGTTAAAAAGAACACCCGTCCGCATATTCAACATTGTGGCAGGTTGTTATTAATAACACCGAAATCCATGCCTCACACGCATGGGGAATTTTATCCTGAATCCTAAGAAAGGATATGTCGACGTCTAACACGCGTCGCCGGTTCGATCTTTATCCGTAGAAAAAGATACCAGAGTCTGACTCTGGGGTCCTTTATCCCAAAGCCTAAATAGGGATAAGCCAACGTCTGATACACGTTGCTGGGTAGCCTATTCCCATAATAATCGCAAAGTCTACATATTCAAAGTTGTAGCACAAAGTCTAAAGGAGTTCATTCCTTTAGCGCAACGTCACATGCGGAACGGATTAAAACAATCCGCATGTAAGCCCGACTCAAACGGTAGTCGGTAAGAGCACATCAAATCCGTTGAAGGCTGAGGATTTGCCAAAAATCCTAAGTTAACGTCTCATACACGTTGCTGTTTAGTCTTTTCACAAGAGAAAGACGAAGTCTACGTATTCAATGTCGTAGCACTAAAAGAGTTAACTCTTTTAGCTTAACGTCACGTGTTGAACGGATTTAGACAATCCGCACGCTAGCCCGGCTCAAACGGTAGTCGGTAAAGGCTAATCAAATCCGTTAGAGGCTGGGGGTTGGCCAAAAATCCTAAAGCCAACACCTCACACGTGTCGCCGGGTAGCCTATTCCCGTAACAATGGTGAAGTCTATGTATTCGACATCATAGCACAAAGTCTCAGAGAATTCAATCTATGAGCATAACGTTACATGCGAACGGATTTAAACAACTCGCATGCTAGCCCGACTCAAACGGTAGTCGGTAAAGGCTAACCAAATCCATTGATGGCTGAGGGTTTGCCAAAAATCCTATGTGTATTGTGGTCAATCATTTTAAACGGAATGACGAATCATAATAAAGATAAAAAGGGAATTCACTAAAAGAGTCAAAAGTCAAAGCACTCAGTAAACAAAATCAGACATCAAGACTGTGGCTAAAAATCTGTTGGCTGACCTTAGACAGCTTTTCATCATAAGCTTGCCTAAGTTCAGCCCTAAGGGACTCCTCGGTGGCGGTCGAAGTCTTCGCAGCAGCCTCCTCGATCTCGACTAGCCTCTGCTTCAAAGACTTCAACTCATCGGACAAAGCCGTACAGGTCTGCTGGTCCTGTGCTTCTGTCATCTGAAGAATGCCAAAAGTCTCCTCTTCTTCGCGGAGTTCTCTTCTAAGCTGATCTATCTTGGTCCCGCAAGAAGTAATAGAAGAGCGGAGCTCGGCAAGTGAAGATAATCTGGTAGCAAGGCCGGTCTCAACTCGAGCTACTCGGTCTCGCTGCGCCTAAACCTCAAGACTAGCAAGAAGCTGAGTCTCGCGCAGTGACTGTAAATGGGTCTCCAGCTCAGCAGCAATGAAGGAAGAGGCACCGGTATCTCGAAGCTCACGAAACATCTGAAGCTCATGCTCTAGGCAGTCGAGATCGTCAACTATGGCCTTCGCCAAACCTGGGTATCCTGCTTCCCTTATCAAGTTGATTCTGGAATTAAGGAGAGGTTTAAACTGGTGAAATGAAAGTCCATCGTGAAAGAGCTTGCCGATCATAGCATTCACAAAGGAGAAGAAGGAACGAACATCTATGCAGATGACGACCTTGTCAGGATCGTCGTCAGATAACAATTCCTTCACTAAGACATGAAGATGAGAAGAACGCCCTACACAAAAAAGGAAGAAGTCCGTCAAAAGTCTTAATAAGAAAAAGGAATAACACTCTTCAATGAGTTAACTTATACCTTCTTCCCCTTGATCCGCTGGGGGTAGTGGAGGTGTAATGGCTGTAGGTGCATCAACTGGTGTAGTTGGTCTCACAGCCGGCTCAACAGGGTCTTTCTCAACAAAAGCTCCTGCCAGATTCAAAACAGAATTCGCAGAGGCGTTACATTATAGTTGCATTAGTCAAGATTGGCTAGTCCTATAATTAACTCAGAAAGAAGCACATACCTTCAAAGAAACCATCCTCGGGATTTTTAGCGAAGGCGGGCTCAGAAAACATATCCCCAGGTAACTGGTCATCGATCTGAGGAGAGCTATATATGTAGCGCATCATGGGAGTGTCCGCAAACAAGCTTCCCTCGTCAAAGTCGTCGATGGAGAAATCTGACATAAAAAGATATAAATGCCAAAGAAGAGTGAAGAGACTACAACTAATGGAAATGAGTTACCTCTCACAGATGCATCGGCCTCTTCATTTCCAGGATTCGCCTCCTGCAAGTTATCTGAAGGAGCAAGAAGTAGAGGACAGTCAGAAGATACACAAATTCGTTGATGTATTATCTAAAGAAATACAGTGTCAGTGTTAGATGTACCTGGATTCACGGAATCGGGTCCTACATTGATCTCCTCTCCAATGTCAGCAACCCCGGTAGGCCTCTCTTCATGAGGTAGTGAGTCAAACTCATCGGGAGACACGGGAATGGGATCGGGACTCATCTCGTTCTCTCCACGCACTCCTATATAGAGATAGAAGAGCGTGAGTCAATGTTCCGTTCCGAATAACCAAGAGAATGGTTCACAGGATGGATATTACCTCCGTCACTGGCAGGATCATCGCCAGCCAGGTCCATGTCAGAAGCTCGGGAAGCTGCACGCGGCTTACGGGCTAATCTCTTCCGTCTAGCAATGGGGATCGAAGGTCTCGCCTGGCGAGGAGGACGAAACTCTTCATCCTGATCAACTGTGGTACCTGAAACATCAAACCATAGTCAGTTTCAATACTTCTGCAAGATATAAATAAAAGATGAATTACAAACCTCGCTCGGAAAAGTCATCATAATCTTCGGGATCCCCGCCTGAAACCTCATCTGTGGAATTGAATGTCCTCTGGCCCTCTTCATCAATCCGGCGAGTCTTGTTCCGCGTCCTCTGTGCTCGAGCGTTCTCCCGAATCCTAAGGGAATCAAGCTGAGAAGCCTCCTCAGCCTCTATCTCTGCAATCGGCTTCACGGGGACAGTCTTGTTAGCTGCTAGTAACCACTTGCAGCTCAAGAAAGTGAGGTTCAACTGCCGATCAATACTCGGGAGACTGAATTTAGCACCAGTACAGCCAGTCACGGTCCACAACCATGCACGAAGACCGTCTACTAAGCCACTATGGGTCCGAAACTGCTGACGAGGATTCCCGATGTAGAGCTGATCATAGCCAAACTGGCGAGCGAATCGGCAGGGTAGATATGGCTCTATGAAGCACTGATCCCTCACCCGAAAAGTCAGATAGCCAGGCCTAATGTTCACCAGCCAATTGAAGCAGCCAATGTCTAAGTGAGTCCGATACTCTCTCGGCCTCTCATCATCTATCAAGCACTCGCCGTACCGGCCGGAGAACTGCGGAAAACAAGTGGAGAATGCCCAACACTTGTGGACCTGCAGCTGCTGTCTGACATCAGAAAATCCTCGACCCTCCCACCTGCTATTCTCAAGCAACTGTAGCAGTGGAACGGAGTGGTCTGTGGCGTTCGACACCGACATCATATCCGAGCGGTGGAGGACGAACCAGGCCATCAGATAAGCGTACGGAAGCTCCACCTTAAGAGTGGGAATCTGACCTGGCAAATCGGTCTCCTTCCGTGTGAAGGCACTAGAAAGCTATCGAAGTCCTCGGTGAATGTCAGCTACCATCACCTGAAGAAGTAAGAGTTCTTTCTTGTAGGCAAGCTGAACCGCCGGATAGAGTACCTCCAAGGGCAAGGCGTCGCCAGACTGGTATGGAACCACGCACTTCTTCAACCAGATAGCAAGAAAGCCGGCAAGAAGAGTCATCGGCCGGATCGGTGTGGTCGCATGCCATAAGAAAGATCTGAACTTGGTCTTCGCAGGGAAGCCACCCTCAGGACTGCTGGTGGTATAAGAACGAGCGTCAATCTTCTTCAACAGACTGTTCACCTCTGAAGGAGTAAGTGGGGCCAACTCACAAATATCCTCGCCAGAACGGTTCTCCAGGTTCTTGAACAGATAGTTCGCAAACTACTTCAGACTCACGGAGGCCTTGGTCCTTTTTGCTAAAGGCTCAGACTGTGCTAAAGCAATGTGATAATGACAAGTGAGATCCCATAGAGTCTCATAGCGATCAGGCATGCGGTCCTTCAACTAGTCCAATTTATGATTAGAGGGAAAGTACTCCTGGTATAGCATCTGTCCCATGGGCAAGCCAGAAATCCTGTGCATCTCGTGGATAGCTAAGCCCAACTCCCCCTGTCGGGTCAGAAAAGTGTTCGAGTCTGGATTATATAGCTCGAACAAAGCACAGAAATGCCTCAAACTGACAGGCAAGCCATATATGGTGGCACGAACGGCTGCATACAAACCGCAAGCATGCAACTCCTCGCTCCATCGGCTCAAAACATACATCGTCATGCGACTCCACCAAGACTTGTCCAAAGAATGGACCCAACCGTAAATCCTGTGACGAGTAGCAGGCATCTCCCGTCCTAGGGCAGCGAGGCGATTCCTCAAGGTCGAAGCAGTGGCAAGAAACTCGTTGCGTGGTGGTGCATCTAGTCCCAACACTCCAGGATGCAATCCGGTGATACGACTCCTGCTCGAGCCAGGAGCTGCCTGATGCGTGACATAGCCGCAATGGACGCTCTCATGATCCTCGGTCAAGCGCCACGACATCTCCCGTGTCACAGCCTGACGCCTGAGCTCAGTCAATGAGCGATGCCGAGGAATCTCCGGCAAGTATATGAAGCCATTGCCGGTCTTGTGGAGCCACTGTTCAGCGTCAATGAATACGGCTTCTGGGTCATCGACAGAATCACCAAACAGGAAGTCGCTCTTCCGAAGAGGCTGAATAGAGCTGGCATCCTTCACAAAAGGTGCATCTGTGATCAGCTGACGAATGGCTCGATGACTATCTTCCCTCACCACCTGGGCAACCTCAGTCAATGTGCCCAAAGCAAACTGAGGAGTAGCTGGAATAGGAGAAGGATCGTCGGAGGTCGAGTAATACTCGCCGCGACGCCCACAGACTGCGTGGGACGAGAATGATCCAGAAGGGTACCCCACTGCAAAAAGACAGTTAAACACTGGTTAGCCTCGATTATAAAAGGAAATTGAACTCATCTTACAAATAGTTAAGGTAGAGTCATTGCCTTATAAAGGGTGAGACGATTTGGCCACATTGTGCAATTACAACACAGGGTATGTCGATAACATATCCCTGCCTTATAAAGCGCAATGTAGCGTCAAATCGCCCCCTTTAATTTTGAGATATGGTTTTGACCAAGCAGAACATATCTTATAAAGCGCAATGAAGTGTCGATCCTCACTAACGAGAATCAAGGCTCTTCCCGATTGCCTCGCCAAGGAGAACAACGTGGGGTAAAAAAGGACCAGTTTGTAAATTTACAAGAAAATAGGGACTAATTTGTAAATTTCCAAATACTGCCAAAAATAGCTCACCAGCATAGGAGGGAGGCGCGCCATCAGCCGACATAGCAGGGGAACGACCTCTCGAAGCACGCGACATGACAAGCTGCAAAATAAGTTAAAAGAGGTCAGATCTAAAAAAAAAGATCACTTTTTTATCAGATCTACCCCCTTGAAAGATTAACTCGAGGCATCAAATCACACCCTCGACCCTCACATGCGATCCCACAAATGCATGAATTGAACTGAGCATGAAAAAGATCATAATTATGGAGGATTTACCTGAAGAAAGGTTCGAGATCCAATAAAGATAAAGCCTTTTAGGAAACTTTCACCAAGTGCTCGAGGGGCCTGAGAGGGATTTTAAAAATCAGTTCTTCGAGGGATTTCTTAGTCAAAGATCCAAAGGAAGACTAGATCTAAGACAACTATCGAGGTTTGAGGGAGAAAGAATGCTCGAGGGAAAAGAAAAAATCAAAAACAAGGGGGGGGGGTTCGGCCGGCCCTAGGGGAAGAAAAGAAAAGAAAGAGAAAAGAAAAAGACCCCTCTTTTTATAGTGGATCAAGTTGAACCGGACCGGACCAAGTTGAATCGAACCGGACCAGTCCAAATCAGTTCAAAAGAGACTGAATCGAGCATCGAAACGACTTCAAATCAACTGAGGGCCTCATCCTTGGTTTATTCCTGTCTCTCCCTCACATTCGGAAGGAGCGGAAGAATTTTTTTTAGCCAAATTACTGCCTTTTTTTTGGCTCATTTTCAAGCCGATTCAGCTCATTTTGAATACGGAAATACTCCAATAAGGTATACGAGTATAAACTATTCCCCATTTTTATTGAGAAGTTCCTGGAGAATATTTTTCTAAAAATATTCTTAAGGATAACTCAATAACACGATGCCGGACAACGCGTCGCAAATAAAGGCTCAACGCCAACAATCGAGGGTTAGTTGTATGTCGAACCAACAAACACGAGCTAAAGATTGGAAAATCAGGAATCGACTTCAAGTTCAAATTCCGACAACGGTCAGACAATAAATACAGCACCGGAGTCCTTACAAGCATTCGACAAAGCACCGAATAGCCTGAAAGAGTGAAGGAATACAGAACGAAAGTCGTTCCAGGTCCCGTTACACCGATAAAGGGTAGGGGCAATCATATCCAAAGTATTCCAGACTCTTCTATAAAAGAATGAGGCTGGAACACTTTGGAGGGGGTATCTGTAGGCGTATAAAATTGCCTATAAGTCCCTTAGCTTAGCTCGGCACGATGATTCGACAAATCAACGGACGTTCGAGCAACGAAGCGAACTAACGAGGCTACGAAGCCAACGAACGGCACGCAAGCGACGGAACACGTTCGCACGTGGAATCAAACCAACGTTTCGGGGAATCACCGAGTCATCTAAACAAGAGCGAACTCGGATCAATCCCGGACTCGAACTCAGAAACGGATTAACTGCCATATTTGGAATCAAGTCAATGAGTCGATTCCAGAAACCGAATCAAATCCGAACGACGGAGAACCGGAAACACCTGAAAACGACGAAACGAACCAACACCCGGGAACTCGGCCGAAACCGAGCCGACCCGGGGTGGCTCGGTGGCCGAGCCACCCTAGGGTGGCTCGGCCAAGGCCGAGCCACCTCAAGGTGGCTCGGCCAAGGTCGAGCCACCCTGAGGTGGCTCGGCCAAAGCCGAGCCACCCCAGGGTGGCTAGGCTCAGAACTGTGCATATGCGCAGTTCTGAGCGCCTATAAATAGGCCAGGTGTTTGTTCATTTGAGAGGACTTTTTCTGAAACTTCTGAAGAGCCGAAACTCTGCCGGATTGCGACCTCAACTCGGATTGTGAAGGCTTGAAGACTTGGATTCCCAGATCTACGTCATTCTACTCCGGATCTAAGCTTGGTTCTTAGATCCCGAGATTTGAGCGAGCGTTTCCTTGGTGAAACGATCCCTCACGGCTATTATCTCCTTGGTGAGATAATACCCGTCATACCACGTAGATCTGTTCGGATCGAGATTGCGCGGAGGTTCACGGTAATCAACCCCGGCACAGGCAAACAACCCACAAAGCAAGAGACCGGATAACAGGATCTTGTGATTTGTTCGATAAAAGAGAGAAGTTGTAATTTTGATTTCTTTGTTTTATTTTGATTTTCATTGTAAGCCGGATCTTATAAAAAGACCGGATCTCTTTGTAACGCATAAAGTTGTTAACTGAGTGCAATGGAATCGATAATGAAGAAAGATCCAACTTTTCACGCGAACATCGACGAGTTCCAAAGCCAACTCAATGTTTTAAAGCTCCAGCAAAACATGAATAAACTGGGGGTGGTCAGACCGTATCCTATTGAATGGGACACGGTCCCCTATCCGGCAAAATTCAAGCCCATCAGCTTGGTACAATTTGATGGTAAGGGCTCTCCTTCACAGCAAATCTACTACTTCATGACTCAGACCGGGTTCCTCACCGGGAATGATGCCATCCTCACTCGGCTATTCATTAGCACCCTCAAAGGGGTAGCCTTCGAATGGTTCTGCAAATTAGAACCAGGCTCTATCAAGTCATGGGCCGACGCAGAAAGGCTTGTCCTAGCCCGCTTCTTCGATGATGATACCGAGGTGTCAATGGCCACCCTCTGAGACGAGAAGCAAAAGAAGTCAGAGTCGATCAATGACTTCGTGAAGAGGTTCAGGAACTAATTAGTCCATTGTCGAGACCAAGTCTCCGAAGCCATGCTGATTGAGATGTGCCGCAATAACCTTTCCATCCACATTCTGTCCAAGGTTGGCGTGGTAGAGACCCAAACCTGGAAAGAGCTCGTTCGCCGGGGCGAACAGGTCGAGAATATAATCAAGAGGATCAAGGCCGAGGAGCCTCACCCCAAAAAGGGAGCTACAGAACCGAGCGTGCCAAAGAATCCCCCTCGAGCCAGAGGAAAGGAGATCATGGTCATGGACTCCACTCCGACGCCCAAACCAGCTCAGAGGTCGAGACCTAGGCCATTTGAACAACGTCCTCCAAGGCAGTAAGACTTCAGGGATGACCAGGTGGTAGAGACCCTCGACACGCTCCTCAAGAGCAATAGGATTAAGCTACCGGAAATAACCAAGCCTGACGAGGCGAACAAAACCAATGACCCGGGTTACTATGCATATCACAGGTTCCTAGGCCACCATACCTCCAAGTGTTACATCCTCAAGGATAAACTTTAGGCCCTTTACGATGCAGGGGTCCTAAAGAAGGAGAAAGTACAAAAACAGGTGACCACAAACATGATCACCCTGAGTTTTGGAGAGGATCTCCTGGAGCTTTAAGCGCCGACGGGGATAGTTCCTATCCCTAAAGCGATGCTGAAGATCACCAACGATGACCCTCATAATCAACGAGGAAAAGGTTTAGTATCCCAGACCTTGCCATCGGGCCAAGTGATGTGGGTCCATCCGGACCTCCTCGGCGATGAGCAATGGACTTCCAAGCCTTTGAGGAAGACCAAGGGTAAACCTTGCAATGCCGTATTCTCTACCCCAGATGAAGACAAAACATCGATAGCCACTCTCACCGATTCCGATGAGGACGCTGCTACCTTAGCTACTAGAGCAGGGAAGAAATTCGCCAAAGAGCATCCCGTAAGAGCGGAAGACCGGGCAGGGCCTTCCAATGAGGCCATGTGTGGCAGTCCCTCCGAGCATTGATAAACTGAGCTCGAGTAATCAACCTTTCTGATTCAATGTACTCGTGCAGCTGAAGAACATCCCAGCACGAATCATCATGTATGAACTCCTGCGTCTGTCTAGACCTACTCGAGAAGCTCTACAAGATGCGTTAGCCGATTCTAAGCTTTTCGCCATGCACTTCTCATCTACTAAGGAAGAGGACGCGAAAAAGAAATGTTTACAGTGCTGTCAGGCCTTCAAACAATGGGTCCCTTGCATTACATTCACCCCTGAGGACATGCTAATCAAAAGCACTTCTCACGATCAACCCTTGTACTTCATAGGGTACGTCGGTTCCTCCAGAGTGGATCGAATCTAAGTTAACACGGGATCCGCACTGAGCATTGTCCCCTTGAAACTTATGCAATACCTGGGGGTCCCCTAGAAGCATAACCATCTTCGGGTTCAACACCACCGGGACGAGGTCACTTGGCAAGATCCGCCTAAAATGCCGTATAGGCGACATGAAGATGAAGGTCACATGTTACGTCATTGACGTGGAGCCTTCCTACAACATGCTTTTGGGACGGCCATAGATCCACATTAGCTGCATAGTCCCATCCACATTACACTAATGCCTAAAGTATGTGGATGACTATGATCGGGTGAAGACAGTAGTTGCCGACAAACAACCCTTCAAAGGAGTCGAGAACTACTTCATGGATTCCCTGCTTTACCAAGATTCTGACGAACCACCAATTAAGGAACTCGAGAGTGGTAACGAAGCAGACAATGAACTCGAATATGGGGATAGCCTTGTCCTGAACGATTGCGAATCAATTGTAATCAGCTACGAAAGCCACAATGTAATCGATGCTATCCAGGCGGATGAGATTAAGTTTAACTTTGCTTACTTGTCATCTTACCCGACATCCGAGGATGAAGTGCCTAACGACCTAATGTTGAGGCTCTACAGTGACCCTTCACTACATTTTCCCGTGCACTCGTCGTATGTTGCAAAGAGACAAGCGATTGAGTCTTCGCAGGCTGTATTCATCGTACCCACCCAAGATAATTATCAAAAGGATATTATCTTCGGGAGAGTCGATCACCCTTTATACACATTGTGGGACGAGTCCGAAAAGGAGGATCCCGCACCCCAGTTTTCGCAATACAGCCAAATTGTGAGACGCATGATGGAGGACATGGGTTACGACCTCATTCGCCAAGAAGGGCTGAACTACGACGAGGGTGGAGGATGGTCATTCGACCCACCTATGTGCCTAAAGGCAAACCCTCGAACTACTTCACCAAGACTCGAAGAGGTCTAGGTTACACTTCTTCCTCATCGGAGTTGTTTTGCAATTTTGGAGAGGACTCCGATTATGCCCACTCAGGGGATCAATCATTGACATCTTCAGCATGGGACTCAGACGTCAGCATGGGAGACTTGTTCAACGACCTCATGGTCAACATGGAAGCAACTGATCCTGTCAAAATGGTAGAGGACGGATAGGTCCCGCTTTATGATGAGACATGGGACCACCACGTCAATACCTAGTGGAGTAATCGCTTTGAGCAATGTGAGTCACCCACCGAGGACGAAATCCTCCAAGTAAGGTTGATGAGACCAACCCCAAGCCCGTATTTATCTGCGGTAGTCTACCTCCCCAAGAGAAGGAAGATCTCATAGCCCTCATACGAGAATATATTGATGTCTTCGTATGGAATTATGAGGACATGCCCGGTCTTAATCCACAGATCGCTATGCATCGCCTCAACATCGGCGCAGATGCTAAACCTATCAAACAGCAGCAGAGGTGGTTTCATCCGCAAATCATGGAGGCAATCGAGGCCGAAGTGAAGAAGCTGATCGAATCCGGCTTCATCAAAGAGGAACAATACCCCGACTGGATAGCCAACATTGTTCCAGTCCTGAAGAAGAACGGTAAGATCCGCATCTGCATTGACTTTAGAAACCTCAATGCCGCTTGCCCAAAGGATGAATTCCCTCTCCCCATCATGGACGTCATCATCGATAATACGTGCGGATTTGAGAGGATGTCCTTTACGGATGGGTTTTTTAGGATATAATCAAATCAAGATGCACCCCGATGACTAAAAACACACTTCATTCAGGACTGCAATGGGGGTATACTGCTACACGGTCATGCCTTTCGGACTCAAAAACACTGGTGCAACCTATCAACGCGCCATGAGCATGATATTTTGAGACCATCTACGAAAGACGGTCGAATGCTATGTGGACGACCTGGTCATAAAAAGTCACAGTAAAGATAACCACCTCCAAGACTTGAGGGTGATGTTAGAACTCATGAGAAATCATCAACTCAAGATGCATCCTACGAAGTCATTTTCAGGGATGTTCAATGGTAAATTCCTTGGATTCGTAGTCATAACTAAAGGAATCCGAATCGACCCGGATAAAGTACGAGCTATCCAAGAGCTTCAGCCTCTCCGCAATCTCAAAGAATTAAAGGGTTTGCAGGGACGATTGGCTTAATCCGGAGGTTCATTTCAAACCTCTCGGGCAAATGTCAACCCTTCTCCAAACAGATGAAGAAAGGCATCTCCTTCGTATGGGATGAGCCTTGCCAACGGACCTTTGAAGAGATCAAAGCTTACCTCTTTAACACACCTGTCCTGGCAGCTCCAATCTCAGGAAAGCCATTCCTCATCTACATACGAGCCATGGAGCACTCTCTAGGCGCTCTCTTGGCACAGAATGATGATGCCGACCATAAGCAGGGCATCTACTACCTCAGTAGAACTCTACAAGGAACTGAACGGCGATACCCTATGGTCAAAAATGAGTGTTTAGCCTTGGTGTTTGCCATCCAAAAGATGCGACATTACCTAGTTGGAAAAACCATCCATGTCATTTCCCGAATGAATCCTATCCGAATCTTCATGACACAGCCCACGGTCTTAAACTGGCGCTTGGCTAGATGGGTGCTCTTACTGTCTCAGTACGATATTCACTTCACGCCGTAGAAATCGGTCAAAGGGTAGGCCATCTATGATCTCATGACCAGTCATCCGCTGGGGGTGAAAACCGACCTGTTCGAAGATTTAGCAGATGAACCCCCCAAAGTCAACGCGATTGCCCTGGCGGAAGTTTGGCAGATGTTCTTCGACAGCGCATCTCGTTTCGACCCAAACGGATCTGTCGTTGCAGGAGTAGGGGTGGTCCTCACTTTCCCACATGACCACGTATTACCCTGAGTCTTTTCTTTAACAGAGCCATGTACCAACAATGTGGCTAAGTATAATGCGCTACTCATTAGACTCGAGCTGACAAGAGAGTTAAAGATAAAACATCTCGAGGCCTATGGCGACTCTCAGCTCATTGTCAAGCAGATGGCGAGGGAATATGAGGTTAGAAACAATGACCTGATCCCGCTTCATAAAGCAGCTATCAAACTAGTTGAGTCATTCGAAAGCTTCTGCATTGAACATGTGCTTCGTTCCAAGAACGTGCACATGGACGCCCTCGCATCCTTAGCGGCTAACTTGGCTCAGCCGCTAGAGACGACTCAATGTGTCACTGTAGCGAGTCGACGACTCTTTCGACAAGAGGACGTTCTAGAAATAAACACTACTCACAAGGCTCCGGATCAACTTGACCCAAAAGGCTGGCATCTCCCGATCATCGACTACGTCTTATACGGCATGTTACCCGAAGACGCTAGGGAGCGACAGTCTGTCCGCTGACGCGCCTCAAGGTTCTACTACGATTCGACCATAAAGACATTGTATCGTAGGTCATATGATGGCTTGTTACTTCAATGTCTTTTAAAGACAGAAGCACAAGAAGCTTTAAGCGAAGCCCATGATGGCACATACAGAGTTCACCAGCCCGGTCATAAGCTGTGGGATCGTTTGTGGAGGATAGGCTACTTTTGGTCAGGGATGGTTAGCGACGCAGTTGTTTATACCAAACGATGCCACGCATACCAAATCCACACCAATTACATGCACCGACCTCCTGAGGACCTACATATAACAATAGCGTCGTGGCCATTCGAAGCATGGGGAATGGATATAGTCGGACCGATATCCCTACCATCAGCAAGGGGTCACCGGTTCATCCTGGCCATCACCGACAATTTCTCCAAATGGGCCGAAGCCGTCCCCTTAAGAGAAGCCAAAACCAATGACGTGATAAAGTTCATCAAACATCACGTCATATACCGATACGGCGTACCTCGATGTATCATTCATGATAATGGCACACAATTCGTTAGTCATGCATTCACCCGGTTCTATGATAAGTTCAGAATTCAGAACCTTTCCTCTACGGCCTATAACCCTTCGGTGAATGGCTTGGCTGAGACCTTCAACAAAACAATCATTAAGATCTTAACCAAGCTGACTTCCAACAGCAAGCGTGATTGGAACAAGAAGCTGGGCGAGAGCTTATGGGCGTATCGTACGATGGTTCGCACACCGACCGGCAACACGCCTTACTCATTGGTATATGGCTGTGAGGCCGTATTACTATTAGAGATTCAGATTCCATCCCTTCGTATCACCCTAGCAATAGGGATGATCAAGGATAATCATCAACGACACCTCACAGAACTTGAAGCGTTGGATGAAAGACGGCTTGAGGCCCAACAACACATTGAGTTCTACCAAGCCCGAATGGCTAAGGCCTTCGACAAGAAAGTCAAGCATCGATCCTTCAAGGAGGGAGAATTGGTCCTCGTCGTTCGACGACCGATGATCCTCACTTATAAGAAGAAAGGCAAGTTCCAACCCAAATAGGAAGGACCGTTCGTGGTAGAAACAGTCTATTCGAATGGAGCCTATCGCTTTGTTAAACCAAATAGCGATAAGATCATAATGCTTATCAACGGCAAGTTCTTGAAGAAGTACTACCCTTAGTTCTCCTTTAAACTCCTACTGTTGCAAGAGTATAAACTGTCCCTCCAAACTCCCACAAGTGCATGAGTCTAAAATGGTCCTCACTCCCTCTAACTGGTACACGAGGCTAAATTGTTCCTACTTCATATACTCTGACGTACTCGCGAGTATGAGCCGCTGCTTATGAAAAACCCTATACAAGATGCTACGTATAGTGTTCTTAGGGGTAACCCAGATCCTCACTCGGTCAAACCTTCCTACAGTTAGGACTAGAGTCAACTATCAAGTTAATCTTCACCTCTGATGGTCTCCTCCAAATTTCCCCTGTCGATCCTCTCCATAGGATGATGGAACCACTCCCACTGTCATGTTAACTATTACCTCTGATAAAATCAACTTACAAATCCTCTCCAATAGGATGGTGAGCCCACAAAGTCGGTCACATCACGACAAACAATCCAGTTATGTTAACTATCACCTCTGGCAATATCAACCTATCGATCCTCTCCCATGGGATGATAGGTCCTACAAATGACGCTACCCGAGTAGTAACTTACCACGCGACGCGTTGCTACTCCGGTCGGTCATCACACTCGTACGCCCCTGAATGGCCCGACCTATTTCGAGCATTCTAATATTCTCTTAGAACAATCGATGGGTAGTGGCCCACCATGCGACGGCTTCTACATCAATCAATCATCATACTCCTACATCCCTGAATGATTCTGTTATGCAGACATCATCGTCCTTTTGAGTGACAGTGTTTGTTAAGGGTGGCCTGCCAGGCGACATGCTCCAGTTGACCCCCGAACAACAAACCGCCAAATGGCGAGTTATTGTTAGGACTACTGATTAGGTCGCTTGCACAAGCAATCGCTCTATTCGGGTTAGATTGTTAATTTTTAACGTCTCAAACCCGCCTGAACTACAACGTGAAAGTCAGAATCAACCCGACCCCACGTTGCGAACAGCGAAGCTGGACATCATCATCCTCTTGAGCGACAGTGTTCGTTAAGGGTGGCTTGTCAGGCGACATGCTCTAGTTGACCCCCGAACAACAACCCGCCAAATGGCGAGTTATTGTTAGGACTACTGATTAGGTCGCATGCACAAGCAATCGCTCTATTCAGGGTTAGATTGTTAATTTTTAACGTCTCAAACCCGCCTGGACTATAACACGAAAGTCGGAATCAACCCGACCCCATGCTGCGAATAGCCAAATGCGGAAGAGGGTCCTAGCAACTAAGTCTAAGACAAACTCGCTGAAGGCCCGCCACACTGCGAAAAATAGTATAGCTAGCTGGACTAGGATGACAAGCAGTGCATGCGAGTCCGGCAAGATGACCGCCAAAGATCAATCAAAAATTTTCCAAGTATAAGATCAACCAGAAAATAAAGGAAAAGCTGTGCATGCAAAACAATAAACAAACATAAGCGCGAAACTCTATTACAGACAAGGTTATAAGAGTAACATATTCAGAGTTAAGATGCAACGAGTATCATCAAAAATTACAAGCAATGTACGTAAAAGAAGGACATTCTAGAGTAATTTTAGCAAGCTGAAAGCGACGATCCTGGCCTTGACATCCGCAGCGCCTAGCCCTGGCCCTCTCCTCCTGCTGTTGTTGAAGCTTGGCGAGAGCAACCTCGCCGTCTTCCTGTTTCTGACGAAGGAGTTGGAGCGTCTTTGCCTCCGCCTTAGCAGCGCGCCCAACCCGCGCCTTCTCACGCTCGAGCCTCTTCAGCTTCGCCTCTCCCTCGAGAGACCCGATATCCATGAAGAAGGCGGCATCCAGATAGGCGTCCATCTTTGCCAGAATGGCGTGATGTTACCTATGCAGGCGCCTAAGCAGAGCCTCCTATTTCAGGATCCACTTCGCCAAGTCTTCGCGCTCAAACAGAGCACTCATCACGAGAGGCGCCGGTTTAGAGTTGGCATGCACCAGCCCCTCCAGGCGGTACATCAACCCCTCTAGATGATGGAGCTCCTGCTCACATCACCGAGCAAGAGAAGGACCACCCACGCATCGGAGTACCTCCAGACTTTCATCCACGAAGGGGAGCATGTCATGATATCTCCCGGCACCTTGGCTGACGACGGTAGTCGTCCTGTGTAAAGCATCCTCTAACTTCTTGAGGATGGCGAACGTCGAACTGAGAGCTGGAGTTAGAACGTAAGACCCTTGGGTCGAGCCTGCGGTAGAAGATGACGTCACATCCATGCCGGTAGCCGCAGAGGAGGAAGCAACACCCTCCCCCTTGGAGACACCATGGTTAGACTACGAAGCCATTGATCAGAGCAAGGAGAATTCTGTGGATGTTTTCTTTAGGCGAATTTTCGTGAGCACAAGAACTCTTCCAAGAGAATAGCGAGCATATTATATAGCCGAAAGCTTAACGGCTAAGATTCGCTGCCTCAAATAAATTGAAAGACTCAGATCTCCAGTGGCGGTTCGAACTCGATGCCCATAAAAGCCTCGGCTCTTGGTACTCCAAACCGACCATTCGGATCGAGCGCGGAAGACGAAGCGTTCCATCACTTCGCAATTAATGAAGACTGACGCGCACACATCACCCTAGCTGGCAAGCATTTGGGTCCAAAGGAGGGACTTGTAACACAAACTCGCCAGCGCTGAGTCTCGCCTTTGGCACAAACTCGCCTTTGGCATAAACTTGCCTGCTCTGATTTTCGACTATGGCACAAACTCGCCAACACTGAGTCTCGTCTTTGGCTTAAACTCGCCTGCGTTGAGTTTTGCCTATGGCACAAACTCACCAACACTGTCTCGCCTTTGGCACAAACTCACCTGCGCTGAGTCTCACCTTTGGCACAAACTCGCCTGCGCTGAGTTTCGCCTATGGTACAAACTCGCCAACACTGAGTCTCGCCTTTAGCACAACTCGCCTACGTTGAGGCTCGCCTTTGGCACAAACTCGCCCGCGTTTGAGTTCCACCTATAGTGAAAACTCGCCTACGCTGGAGTTTCACCTTGGCGCAAATTCTCCTACAACATGAACTCGCTAACAGTTGAGCTTGCCTATCGCATGAGTTAGGTGCTAAATAGTGACACAACAAAAAAAAAATATGAAAAGAATGTGTGTGCAACATCTCGGAGTCAAGAAAGCACAAGGTTCATTGATTGTTTCTAGACAATACATTCGAACAAAGTTTTGACTTTACAATCAAGTGAGTCACAACATTATGTTCAGGAAACAAAATATCGAACAGGACATCTCGAATCTACTCCTATCCTACGAGTTTATTCTAAGAGTTTAAAAGATGCAAGCTTGTCTCTGACTGCAGCAATCTTCTCCGTATGCATAGCACGAGCTTTATCCTCTACCTCCTGTCGGACCCTCGCCTCGAAAGAAGCATTAGAGACGGCATCCTCCTGGCGTAGCATCGGGAGAATATGCCTGTGCCTTGCAAGATCTCCGTGCACAGTCTCACTCTTAATGCGTAGGCCCGTCAAAGATGATTTTCCCTCGGCGTACGAGATCATGCCCAGCAGGATCGAGGAAGCAGTAGACTCCATGTCAGTCTGCAATAGACGCTGTCGAAGATCCAAACGACTTATAAGGGATTCCTGGTCCTCTATGTCTCGCCTTCGGCACTCTCGCTGCCACATGGTGTAGAAACGAACTGGAGCCAAGAATAGCGTCACCTTGTTTTTGTCAAAAGTTGCTTTCATTGTGATCAAACCTGTTACACTGTTTATCGATTACAAGTTCGAAGAAAATAAAGAAAAGTTGATCTTTTTATAAGATCTTTTCACAATGAAAAATAAGATTATAACTTTATCAAACAAAACGCAGAGGACGTTTATCACCCGCTGCTTTACGTGGGATCTTTGCTTGTGCCGGGGACGTGTTAGTCCGTGGACCACCACAGATCAGATCCGGTTAACAAGTGCAATTAATGCTCTTGTTTCATGAAGGAAACAATCGTAGCAACGATAATCACGACCAAGCGGGATTGTGGCTCTTCTCAAGATTAAAACAAAGTTTAATCGGGAGGAAGGAGGGGGATAAAATTTCAGATCTTTCGAAGGCTTTTTCTTTATGAAAAAGTTCACCAAGATTTGATGATTCTCCTCTGAAATTTGTGGTCTACTATTCAATTAGACAGCACCTCGCCCTCAGATTTTAGATCCTCTCAACTGAAGACACTGGGCTTCTATTTATTGGTTTTTGTCACCATGTTTTCTGATAAGATAAGAATTTTAATATCTTTTTTAGTTAATGACTGCTCAGGCGCACTTAAGGATAGCTTCAGAACAGTTAGGGAGGTCCTGGGACGAGAGAATTCTAATAAAACATTGAAATCTACATTTTGGGAGGTTTGAGAGACCCATATAGTCGTGGTGACTCGAAACTGTACGAGTCACCATTTGGTGACTCAGGGTTGCGCGAGACACCATTTGGTGACTCGGGGCTGCGTGAGTCACCATTTGGTGACTCGGAGCTATGTGAGTCACCATTTAGGGACTCACATGGATGCAAGTCTTCTGGCCAGCTGTATGTCTTTTTTGACTCTTTTGGCTGTTTGTATTTCCTTCGGTTCGCTTGCTTTCCCCTTTACGCGTATTTTGTCAATTTGTTGACTTGTGCGCTTTTATCGATTCTCTTCATGCGTTTCATCGTTGTCAGACAAACTTCTTTGACTCGGATAATGTCGTTCATTATGTTCTCTTTGTCTTGAACTATGTGTGGGAATTCATAGGTAATTTTTGATGCCTACAGATACCCCCGCCAAAGTGTTTCAGTCTTGTTTTTTTTATAGAAGAGGCTGAAATACTTTGGACATGATATGTCCAACCTTCAATCGGTATGATAAGACCTGTAATTAGTTTCCGTTCTCAGCTTCTTCAGTCTTCAATCTACTTAGTATTTTATTAAATAGATGAAATTCTTTCAGTACTGCGTTTATCGTCTGACCGTTGTTGAAGTCTTGGACTGAGACTGGTGTGTAAGTTTCTGAACTTAGCTCGTGTCATCGAGTTGACTTTGAACTGATCATCTTCATCGGAATTCATATCCGTAGTTTTGTTTTGGTGAAGCCATCAGTGCGTTGACCTACGTTAACACAGTTTATACTCGTATACTCATGGGAGTTTTGTTTGGTTATCCTTAAGAATATTCTGAATGATATTCTCTAGGAACTTCCTAAAAATGGGTAAGAATACTCATGAATTGGTCAAACAGCTTGTCATACTGTGAGTCACCATTTGGTGACTCAGAGCTATGCGAGTCACCATTTGGTGACTCGGAGCCGTGCGAGTCAGCACAGGAACTTTTTTGATTTGGTTCGGTCTGGTTCAGGACTTAGTTCGATTTCGGCTTAGCTTGGTTTGGTTTGATTCGAACCAGGTTTAATTTGGTTCAGGGTATATAAAACCCGATCTCTTGTTCCTTTTCCTCCTCCATCGTTTCAAATCTCTTTATGAGCCATTTCCTCAAGAACTGTTTTCTCCTTCAAGAACTCCTATCCCCAGAATTCTTGTCTCCTAATCTCTTCAAATTTCTCAGATATTTCTCAAATTCCCCTAGTTCACGAATTAGGAGGTAGGGTTTCATTTGGATTTTGATTTGGGCTCAAGCATTTGTGGGTTTTCTTGGCAAAGCTTCATTTTTTTTTCTTTCTTCTAACTCAGGTAAGAACTTCATTGCTACTTCTTTGCTTCTTCACCTTCAATTTTGGGGCTTTGAGGTTAGGGCCAAAACCCTAGTTTTATTTTCAATTTGATTTACTTTCCAAATCCAATAGGAATTCGAACTTTTCTTCCTGGTGTTCTAAAGAAAATTCTATTTCATCTCAGGTAAACCTATGCCCGAACTTTCCATCTCATTTGAACTTTAGGCTTTGATCTTGGATAAATATCGAGCCATGTTGTTTAATTTTTATTTTGGAGTAGATTGAAAGCTTTAGTTTCGTATGAGATCAATGTTGTGTAGATGCCATACCACCTTGTTTGATTGAACTTTGGTTGTTGCCTGAATCTGGTTGAAGTTAGGACTGAGTGGGGATTAAGTTCTCAATTTGCGGGAAATATCGAGGCTCTCAACTCCTAAATTTGTGCCCGGCTAAAACCTTTTTGAGACCTATAATCATGGTTGAACTCTCGTACGCACGAATTTGGCCGAACTTAGGCTTGCAATCCTTAGGCTTTTTAGTCGTGCACAAGAATCGGATTTGTAGACATATCGTTCTTTCTTGTCTGGCAATGCGTCTATCTCGAACCGAAACTCTGAGATATTCGGCTTGATCTGAGCTGTCAAGGGCTAAAACTGAATCTATATCAGGCCCACTATGTAGGTTTAATCGGATTTTTAATCGATGAATCCTATTTTGTAGAATAGTGCCATTTTCCATTTGTAGTAGCTCGCTATTCCTCAACCTCTGACATAATTGAACTGTTAATTCTCTTTGCAGATATGTCACCTAAGAGATCCCACGTTCCTAGAGGTCGTTCGGCGACTCAGTCGCCCGAGGCGATGCCCTTTACTTGCACATGTATAACTTCATCGTTTCTTTTTATTCATAAACTCAATATACCATTTTGCATATTGCATCCCCGCTTTATTCTCCCTGGTGAGGCAATTTGGAAGAGCCACCACTCTCCTTCGTGGGAGTGGATGCTTCACAAGACTTGTTTCGCTTGGTCGAGGCATGTCTAAATTAACTTGGGGCGATTTCCTACTGCGTCATATTTCGGAAGGCGGGTATATTATCACGTTATTCACGTGACGTTATATCCCGTACTCCGTGTGTATAACATAGTTCTTAATCGTCTCACCTAGTTAATAAGCTTTTTTATTTTCTTTTAGCCAAAATTCGTTATGAATATAGATCCTGCATGATGTCCTCGTTTTGCTCTCCTTGGCGAGGTAATTGGGAAGAGCCGTCACTCTCCTTCGTGGGAATGGACGCTTCACGAAACATATTTTGCTTGGTCGAAACATGTTTTAAGACATATGGGGGCGATCTCATGTGGTGTTGCGTTACATGGGCTAGGGTATGTTATCATGTTATTCGTGCAGTAGTATGCCTTGTCCTTTATGTGCATGACGTGATTAAGATCGTCTCGCCCTTCATAAGGTTGTGACTCTATCTTACAGCTTGTGAGATGAGTTCAACGCTTATGCTGTCTCAACATAGGTACTTATGACTGTGTCAATAATCATATATTGTTTTTTCTTAGTTAATTTTCCTTCGAGGGCACTCAATGTTCTCGGAGTGGAAGGTCATTCTAGTGAGGCCTACGCCACTACTGACGAACCAATCCCTGTACTGACAGCCCCTTAATTTGCTTCGAATGCACTAGACGAACTTCAACAATTAATATGGATGGGAGAGCGTCGTACCTTAAGGCAACTGATCACGGATGTGCCTTTAGTGAAAGACTTAAGTTCTACACATCCGTTGAGGAAGCCGGAGTATTTATTCAGTAATTCTACTGAAGATCCAGCTACTACGTCTTTAGAAGCCGAACAATGGTTGCATCATGATGATGGGGGCATCTATACCTTCCTCCAATTCCCCATCACCGCTCACTCATAGAACTTCGATGCCAGGCTATCTCACGGGAAATGTCATGGTGGCTAACAGAGGAGCACGACCGTGTTCATTGCAGATATATCACCCACGGTGCGATTCCTGGATCAAGTGATCAGAACCGGATAATCGGGTTACATCCGGTGGTCTTAGGATTGAATGATCCACCAAGGGGTGAAGTCTTCACTGTTGCCAACACTATGAAGAACCGACTTGTGAATTTAGGTCGAGAAATGCCAGCTACCGGTCATTAGTGTTTTGATTGGGTACACTCGTCTGATAAGTTTTGGTGGACCCGCTTAAGCCATTATATCTTAAACCGGTTCAAGGTCGAGTTAAAGGGGAGTGGTTTATATGAGGCGGTCCGCGCCACTACTTATGGACTAACAATAAGTGTTCTCTACTTCTTGGTACTATTGGAGATTTACAACCCTGACACCAACACGTTCTACACCAAACATAGGGAGTTAAGGTTGGCATTGCATGAGATGCACAAGGTGTCAGACCTCCTAATGGGTAATATGATCTACCAAGAATATTTTCCTTCTGACCGAGAGCTGCGGCAGCTGAAGTTGCTGACGCCCAATCGCTATGATACTTTCTGGGATCTCACCTGCCACTAGCACATAGTCTTGGAAGGTGCTGATCCGCTATCTAAGAATACGCGACCACAAATAAGCCTGACAAAGTTTGCGGATTATTTGTTCAAGAATTTGGATAGCGGTCTAGTTGAGGCGATATATGGACTGACACCGTTGACTCCTTCAGAGGTGAATGAGCTAATTCAAAAGTCCAGCGCTCAGTCCTTTACTACAACTGGCGTTGAAGGTAGATTTCTTACTGGAACCAAATTCCAGACATATTTATGGCAAGCGGTGAAGCCGATCCAGCCCATGACATTGCTTGCTGGCTACCTCGCTCTTTGGTTAAAAAAATACGTGGTGGCGTTCCAATCCACAGACGCTCTGTCTCTGGAAGTCCTTTATCCTGCGGTCTTACTTGCTCATCAAAAGAATTTATCTCTTCTTCCAACGATGGTCACGGATATTTACCGGGGGCTTCGTCAGATTGTGAGTGTGTTTACCCAAGAGGGAAGTTAGTCGTCAGCCCAGATTCCTCTTACAAAAGCAGAGCTCCTCTATACCTATTTGATGGACTGGTTCATGCTACATCGATCAGATATGATGTTGGCCCCCACTTCTGCAGATCATCAGTTCCCTTTCTCTAATTAATAGAAAATTGTAAATAGAAAGGACGAGGGTTTGCAGAAATCAAAAGGCAGCTTCAGAACCAGAAGTGTTGGGCTTTCTTGACCTGCTTCCTACAATTTTCGGGTCAACACGGTGACTCATTAGTTGACACGGAGAAGTTTGGGACATATCAGACTGGTCTTGATGCTGGTTGTTTTGATTGGTTGATCAATATTCGGCCAGGCTACATGATCTTCTAGGTACAGAACCATTGTTATATAAAGCCATACCTACCTTGACGGTTCGCCCAATAGCTCGGGTATGATCAGATTTACATTGGGAATCTGAATCAACAACTCCAAACTAATGGTGGCTTGATAGATGGGGTTAGGGCCTGGTTCTGGAGCATAACCGGCTGTACTAGTACCAAGTTCAAACTTCCTGGTGCTGAGCGTAAATTAGAGCTAACATTCCTGCAATGTCTGTGGCTTCTGGCAGCGAACGAATCTATGCCTGTTCGACCAATTGCGGAGTTAGCGGCCGAAGAGGCAACGCGGATTGCCACTTGGATTGTGTGTGAGGCTGGATTGCAAAAAAGAAGAGAAAAAGAGCATGTGGGTATTTCTGACCAGGGGAAGCAAAAAGAAGCTGCCTCTACTTCTAGTGACGAGATCCCAGAAACTGAAATAGCGGGTGGCCAGGAGACTAAAGCTGGCAGTGGCCATGAGGAGCCAGAAACAAGTCCGTCGGATCCTCTCTCTTTAGAACTATTTGAGTTAGCGTTGGTTACTCATGCTCGTCGCTCTAGCTTACCTAAACCTTCGCCGGCTCCGAGGAAGCTAAGAGTGCGAGTTATACGCACTTATCCTAACAAGATGTGGGTTTAAATCCTAGGTGCTGCTTTCGAAGAAGAGAGAGAAGAAGAAAGGCCTCGTCCCATACGTCAAACGAGCTCTTAGCCTTCAACTCAAGTCGGTCCGGGGCGAGAATTGCGCTCTAAATTTACTCATGAATGAGTTATTGATCCGGAGGATGTTCCGTCCGCTAAGCATAAAAAGTTAGCTTCCAAGCGATGTGCTGGAGTTCCGACTTCAAAAACGAGGCCCCCCACTGACATATCTATTGGTTGAGAAGGTAACGTTTCAACTTTTTATGATCTTTTGACTATTCTATTTATTAATTCCTGGACTTAATCATTCTTGTATTTTAGGAGGTCGCGAAGAAGGTGAATAGGAATATGATCCTCTTTCTCCCTGCTTTGGTGGTTTCGAAGGGTCTGACTTCTCCCCACCAATGGATGAAGTTGTTGCTGAAGAACCCACAGGTGTTGGAACAGATACAAATGTTGAGGTTGTTGTAGTTTCCGGCGCTGGACCCGGTACCGTTGAAAGGGTCGAAGATCCAGGTATATTTAACATCGGTGATAGGTCCTTTATTTGGCGGGAGTTGAGCGATTCGGAATTTGTGTCTCCGCTAATCATTTCTATGCTTTTTACCCTCTTAGAAAAATTGCAAGAAGTGGTCCCAAGGACTGAGGCTGCAGAACTCGACACAGCTGCTGAAAGTAAATTTCACTTCTTCTTATTGTGTGTTCTTAGCTTTTCATCTTTCTGCTTTAACACTTTGATTCTGTGTAGATGTTCTAGCGGAGGATCCGAGCGATAAGGGAGCTCTCTATGATGCAGCCCTCAGAGAAACAGGTGTACCTTCACCTGATCCGATTCCCATCTCTTTGGATTCTGACGACAGGCTTTTTGAAGACATGTTATCTGAACAAGCCCAGCGTGAGGCTACCGAACC
Source organism: Asparagus kiusianus (assembly GCA_022839385.1). Taxonomy (NCBI): domain Eukaryota; kingdom Viridiplantae; phylum Streptophyta; class Magnoliopsida; order Asparagales; family Asparagaceae; genus Asparagus; species Asparagus kiusianus. The sequence goes on from BQKN01000812.1 coordinate 409,499, forward strand.
GATGAACACAGTTGACTCATCTGCCGATATGATTTTTTTATCCCCTAATTATAGATTCATCTGTCAGTTTCCATCTAACCATAGGAAAGTTCTAACCGTAGGACCAATCGCTGAGATTGATACTACTATTCTTATTGGAGAGTCTGATGAATCTGAAGGTCTCGATTTCTTGCTGTTGGCAGGAATTGTCGTCGAGGCCGGGTCATCGACTCCCGAGATGCAACTCCCCCCTCTTTCAGAGATACGAACTACCGCAGGTGTTAGAACTGTTGGGGGGAACTTAACTGAACAAACTGTGAGACCAAACGAAGAAGTTGGTACTTTGATGGTTGCTACACCTAACATGCTCCCTGCGGCGCAAGAAATCGAGCGAACGGAACCAAATGTGGTTCATTTAGCTGAAGAAAGTTCTGTAATCATTGGTAAATTTCGCACCATGTCTTGACTTAGAATTATTTTATATTTTAAAATATTCATCTCTTCTCCTTCTTTTAGGGTTGTCGTCCAAACTCCGGTACATGGTTAAAGCATTATTGTCAGATAATGATCCGAAAAAGCTCATCCTTTGTTTGGAGGTCAGCCACTTTTTCAACTTCGCGGGGTCATTGATCGACAAACTTTTAGAGAGAGGGCTGCCTTTCCGTCAGTTCCAACCTTTTCTCGAGCGCAAAATAGCCTCGGTGAGGAATGCCGGCTTGTCAAGAATTGTAGATGCCTTAACCGATAACCTAAAACGGTTAGAGCACGAATTAGAAAAACTACAAGAGCTTCGATCCGTTGGTGCTCCTGGTTATGTTGTTGCCCGGATAGAGACCTGTCCACAATCTAGGCGTGAAGCTCGAGGATCTGCTGAGCTAGGGATTCAAGCACAAAGAAAAAGGGTCGACCAGGTAAAGGAGGTTCTTTCTGAGAGATTGGCCCGTATACACAAGCTTGATTCTTCTATAGCTTCTACCGACATAGAGATAACAGAGCTTAAGCGAAAGATTGCGGAGGCGGAAGAGCGAAGGGCTATTTTGGAGGTGACCAGGGCCGAAGAAGAGTATGGTTGGCTTGTGATATCTAGCAAGGTGACGCTCTCGAAAGAGAGGTTAGCCAAAATGGAGGAGGAAGCTGCCACAATTTTATCTATCTCTGAAGAGTCTTTCAAGGCGGAACTGCAATGTGAGCTTGAGCGGACCTATGTTGAAGAATTATCCAAATTAGAGCAACAAATCCTTAGTCATAAGCTTGATGTAGAGTGACCGCGACTTGTTGTATCTGAATGCTTGATTTTGTTAATGAAAAAATATATTTTTGTTCAACATACTTCCATTCTTCTTAGAATAATTAGCCATAATACTTATAGGGGTTTTAGCATACCCTCAGCAATCAACGGGTTTGATGAGCCTTTACCGACTATCGTTTTAGGTCAGACTAGCATATGAATTATCTAAGTCCGTTTCATATGTAACGTTGTGCTAACGGAATGAGCTCCCTTAGACTTAGTGCTACGAGTTTGAATACATAAACTTGATCATTTTTTACGGGAATAAACTACCCGACAATGTGTGTTAGGCGTAGACTTTAGGAATTTTTGGCAAACCCTCAGCTCTCAACGGGTTTGATGAGCCTTTACCGACTACCGTTTAGGTCGGGCTCTCATATAAATTGCTTAAGTTCATTTCATATGTAATGTTGTGCTAACGGAATGAACTCCCTTAGACTTAGTGCTACGAGTTTGAATATGTAGACTTGATCTTTTTTTTACGGGAATAGACTACCCGACAATGCGTGTTAGGCGCTGACTTATCCCTACTTAGGATTCGGGATAAAATTCCCCATGCGTGTAAGGCACAGATTATTGTGTTATTAATAACAACCTGCCATAATATTGAATATGTGGGCTTTTATCCTTTTTACGGCAAAAGACTAATCGGCAACGCATGTTAGGCGCCGACTTATCCCTACTTAGGTTTCGGGATAAAATTCTCTGCGCGTGTGAGGCATGGATTATAGGAGTTATAATGTTGAAAGATTATGTCTTCTCTTGGAGCAAAGATGAACTCGATGTGGGAGAGAAAAAATTTTATATTATCTTTCCCATAACTAAAGAGGAAGAATTTTATATTCTATCTCCAGTTGCCAAAGGAAACTCAAAGTGGGATCTCCACTTCTGAATCCGGGTTGGTGAAACTAAGAGTGGGATCTCCACTCCGATAATCAAAAAGATTCGGATAATCTCAACTCTCGGGAGGTTTAATTACCGAACTAAAGGTGGGTTTTGACTTTAGTCCTAACTTTTACAGGTTTGACCGAAGGGGAAAGAGTGCAAGGTTCTTGTTTATCAAGAAGGAGTTCCACACTATGGTCATAACCGCTCGATAGTTTGACCAAATAGGGGTTAGTGAGACGATCCTAACTTTTATAGGCTTGATCGTTCAACTTGGGCGGAGGCCTTTCGTTTATCAAAAGAAAAGTCTGATTTGAAAGTGGACCTCTCGTTCCTTGAAAGAATCGAGAGGGGATTTTGGCTTTGGTCTTGAGCATGGGAAGATTTTACCAAGAGGCAATGAAAGTAGGATACAAATAAGAGCTAGAATTTTGATTTGTATGACTCGTTTGGTTGGGGTTTCCCACGTTAAGTGACAGGGGCTTAACGTGAAAATAGGTTTGTTAATTGCCGTAGATTAGCAGCTTAACCTTTAGAGAAATGTGTTAGGATTTTAACACTGGGAGTGTTAACTACACAAACACTGTGGAAACTTCGCGAGGAAAGATTGATTGAATGAGGTCATCAAATCTCATCTCAGCGAAAGAGTTCTCAAAAGGTCACATCAGTAGTCTCGATCACTTTTAGAAATGATTAAGGATGAATTGTTTAGAAAACAAGCCATCATCTTGAATAATCCATCAATCGCGGGTTATCCTTAAGAATACCCTGTACGGTATTCTCCAGGAACTTCCCGTTTTATAAGTTATCCCGAACATACTAAGGATAGTATTTTTTTAGGAATTTTCCATTTATTGGCATCATGATCTTGTCACCATCTTGTTGCCATTGGAGTAGACCGTTTCTATCGTAAATGGTCCTTCCCATTTGGGTTGAAACTTGCCTTTCTTCTTTGAGTTGAGTACCATTGGCCGTCGAACGGCGAGAACCAAGTCTCCTTCTTTGAAGCTTTGTTGCTTGACTCTTTTGTCAAAAGCACGAAAAATTCTGGATTGGTAAAACTCAATTTGCTGTTGGGCTTCCAAACACTTCTCGTCCAACATCTCAAGTTCTTCGAGTTATTTTTTATGTTGTTCCTCCGTCATCATCCCTGTTGTGAGAGCAATACGGAGGGATGGAATTTGGATTTCCAAGGGAAGAACAGCTTTGCATCCATATACCAATGAGTATGGAGTCTGTCCGGTGGGCGTGCGAACTGGGTGTGATAGGCCCAAAGGGCTTCACCAAGCTTGTCATCCCAATCTCGCTTGTTAGTTCTCACGAGTTTTGACAAAATCTTTATGATTGTCTTGTTAAACGCCTCTGCTAATCCGTTTGCTATGGGGTTGTAGACCGTTGACGATACGTCTTCGATTCTAAATTTCCCGCAAAATCTGATGAAGGCATTGCTCACAAACTAAGGGCCGTTGTCGTGTATGATTCATCTTGGAACTCCATATCGGTAGATGATATGGTATTTAATAAACTTTATGACATTGCTAGTCTTCACTTCTCTTAGTAGCACTGCTTCATCCCATTTGGAAAAGTAATCGGTGATTGCCAAAATAAAACGGTCGCCTTTGACTGACGGCGGGAAGATAAGACCAACGTTATCCATTCCCCATGTCTCGAATGGCCATGAAGTGGCTGATAGGTGTAGGTGTTTCGGAGGTTGGTGCATGTAATTTGCGTGTATTTGGCACACGTGGCATCGTCGGGCGTAGTCAACTGCATCCTTGACCATGGTTGGCCAATAATATCCCATTCTTCTGAGATAATCATACAGTTTAGGACCAGGTTGGTGTGCGCCACAAGTTCCATCATGAGCTTCTTTGATAGCTTCTTGTACTTCTTTTGTTGAGAGACATCTAAGTTGTAATCCATCATATGCGCGACAATATAATGTCTGGGACGTTGAGTTGTAATAGAATCTCGGGGCCCTTCGTCGAACCGAGTCTCTCTCTTTTATATCTTGCGGTAAGATTCCATGTACGACATAGTCGATAATGGGGAATCGCCAATCTCGAGTTTCGAATTCAATTTTGGCCGTATGCACCTCTTTGGTATTCAAGGCGCATTCTGGTACAAAAAGTTGATGAGTTTTGATAGTAATCCATTGTTCTGTGTTGGGAGGTTGTGCCAAAGATACTGCTAATGCTGCCAACGCGTCTGCATATGCGTTTTGGAGACGTGGGATGTATTCGATGAAGAATTCTTCAAACAAATCTGCCATCTCGATGGCCACCTTATGGTACGGTATCAAATCTTGATTCCTAACTTCATACTCTCCTCGAATTTGATTAACTATCAATTAAGAATCACCAAAAGCTTTGAGATATTCGACCCCTAGTTCTTTGGCAAAACTAAGTCTGATAAGCAGCGCGTTATATTCGGCTACGTTGTTGGAGCATTTTCCTATCAATGAGTAGGCTCGGGGTATCACATGCTTCTTCGGGGAGACTAGGACGACTCTAACTCCTGCAGAGATTTTAGACTTACCCGGGGTACCTATCGTGTTGGTTGCTCATGAAGCACCGTCGAAGTCTAATTGCCAAATGTGTTGATGAGAAATAACATTGACCTCATGAGTTTCATCTGGCAAATCTTCATACAATTCGGCTGCATCAATTGTAGGGTTAGCTGCCAAAAGATCGCAAATTGCCTGTCCTTTTACCGACTTATGTTGTTTAAAGTGCAAATCGTACTGAGACAGGAGTAGCGCCTATTTTGCTAATCTCCAATTCATAGAGGCCGGTTGTGTCATGAATACTCAAACTGGGTTAACGTTTGAAATGATGTAGATTGTCTATCCTACAAGATAGTGCCGCATCTTTTGGATGGCGAACACTAACGCGAGGCACTCTTTCTCAATCATTGGATACCAAGATTCAACACCTACCAAGGTTCGGCTTAAGTAATAAATGGCCTGTTCGTGACTGTTATCATCATCTTGTGCGAGCAAAGCACTTAACGAGTGGTTCATCACCTTAATATAAATCAAGAATGGTTTACCTGATTTTGGTGCCATGAGAACAGGTGGATTCGCTAGATATGCTTTGATATCCTCGAATGCGTTTTGACAAGCGTCGTCCCAAATGAACGATACACCCTTCTTAGTGAGTTTGGAAAATGGTTGCCATTTTCCTGATAAATTCGAAATGAAATGACGAATATAGGCTAGCCGCCCTTGTAATCCTCTGAGTTCTTTAAGGTTTCTCGGTGGTTGCAAATCTTTTATTGCTTTCACCTTGTCGGGGTCAATGCGGATACCCTTCGTGGTGACGACGAATCCCAGAAACATACCGTTGGACATTCTGAGGAAAGACTTAGTGGGGTTCATCTTTAACTGATGAGTTCGCATGAGATCATTATTGTCTTCAAATCTTTGATATGGTCATCTTTATTACGACTCTTCACGACTAGGTCATCGATATAGCATTCGACGGTTTTCCGAAGGTGTTCCTGGAAATTTTTTGACATCGATCGTTGATAGGTCGCGCCTGCGTTCTTTAATCCGAAAGGCATAACTGTATTGCAGAAGACACCGAGAGGCGTCCTGAATGCAGTATGTTTTACGTCGTCTGGGTACATCTTGATTTGATTATAACCTAAAAATCCATCCATGAAGGACATTCTCTCAAATCCACACGTGTTATCGATAATAACATCCGTGATTGGAAGAGGAAAATCATCTTTTTGGCAAGCCGTGTTGAAGTGTTTGAAATCGATACAGATCCTGATTTTCCCGTTCTTTTTTCGGATAGGTACGATATTCGCCAGCCAATCTGGATGTTGCTCTTCTCTGATAAAACCAGAATCAATCAATTTCTTGACTTCTGCCTCAATTGCCTCCATAATTTGTGGACAAAACCGTCTCTACGCCTGTTTGACGGGTTTGGCATCCGATTTAATGTTGAGATGGTGCATTGCTATGTTTGGATCGAGTCCTGGCATATCCTCGTAATTCCAAGCGAAGACATCTATGTACTCCTTAATGAGGACGATCAATTCTTCCTTCTCGTTTGGTGGAAGACTATTACTGACAAATATAGGTTTCAGATTCTCTTCGTTTCCCATATTTACCTAGACTACTTAGTCTTTGGTGGGTGGTTCCCTATGCTCGAAACGATCCCCATACTAAATAATCAGGTGATGAATCCACGGGTCTTCCCAAGTTGATATTTGATCATCTTCCTTTATGGTGGTAGGATCGATTGTGGTCATATTCGACATCAAGCTTTTGAATATTTTCTCAATACTAACATCGGAATCCTAATCGGAAGAATCAGATGAATATCCATCCTTATTTGCTAATTGATCGAAGACTTGCCCGTACTTTTCTTCATCAGATGAAGAGGCGTAGCCCAAGCCCCTCTTATAGCCATAATAATTATCGGGTTTTCTTTTTGGTACATAGGCCGGATGAGGTGGAACTCGTGGACCTCGACCAAAAGAGAGACCTTCTTCGAGCGCGAAATTGTATCCCCATTTCTTCATTAAATCACGCGATTGTTGACTATACTTGGAGAGATGAGGTCCGGGTTTCTCTTCATTGCTGTTTTCCTTCAAAAATGGATCTGACGATGGGAACGTCTTCCCTTTACTGAAAACTAACTCTTTTCCACCCCCTACCTTGGTCGGAATGATGAGGGTTGTTCCAAATGAGCCTTGAACATGCTTTGATGTTAAGCAGGATGACTGAAGCGGCATGTGTATGTCAGGGTTCTCATATAACCCTTGCATTACATCATCCAAACACAGAGAGTACTCTAAGTCATTATTTATTTCTTCTTTGGCGAGTTACCAATTACAACCATCGTCTGATGATTCACCATCATCAGGACTGATTACAAAGGGTACAATGTTATTTAGTACAAAACTGCCATTATAATCAAGCCTAGCTTCGGTATTAGCTTCTTCTCCGCTGTCTGTGCCTTAAGCCGATGATTCAGTGTCGGATTAAGAACCATACAGAAAGGAGTCAGTAAAATAATTTTCTAACCCCTTAAATGATTGTTTATTTATGACCACCGTCATTATTTCATTATTAGCGTCTATGTATTTTAGACATTGATGGAGAGTGGAGGGAACAATAAGATTACCATGGATCCAGGGTCGTCCCAATAGTAGATTGTAGGAGGTTTTCGCGTCAATCACGTAGCACGTAACTTCAGACTTTAAATCTCCAAGTTGGCATTTTACCTGGATTTTACCCAACGGCCTAGACCCACTGGTATTGAATTCATAGATGACAGAACCTGTCAAGAATAATCTACTTGCGGGGATCCCAAGATTGTACATCAGTCGGAGCGGCATGATGCTAACAGCGGAGCTCGGATCGACTTGGATCCGGTTGATGATGCTGGAGCCGATATATATCCGGCGAAGTAAGGGCCTATCATGTTTTGAGTTTCTAACTTGCATATCATCTTTGGTGAATGTTATGCAAGGGAATTGCATAGCCGACAAATCACAATGTTGAATTGAGAGTTCCGGATCTTTAGGAGCTGGTTTGATTCGAGTGAGAAATACGTCGGCATCAGCAAGGGCTTCTTGCAAGGCTTCCCTCGTGTCTTTAGAGAGACGTAGCAATTCATATAAAGTTATTCTTGCTGGGATGTTGGCTAACTGAGTCATATCGTCAAAGCGGTATGGTGCGCTTAAATTTCCCGGTTTATCTCTCCCAATCGGACGACTGAATCGAGATTGTTTTGGGTTCTGGACCTCCTGGTGTTAGGGTTCTTTTCCTTTTTATTTACTAGCTAGTTGTTGTTGAGATTTTGCCACAGGTGTAGGGGGAGTTGTAGCCACCCCCAGCTCAGCCAATGTCTTAGCATTTGGGTTAGAGGCTTCAGGATACTTGTAATGGTACTCATTTCCACCCCTGGTAGCGAACACTTCTTGTTCATCCTCAGAAAGTGATAACGTAAGGATACCTTCATCATCTTTTTAGGAATTGCTGTGGTAGGACAGCAGGATTTGCCCTTGTTTTTGGACTTCTTCTTAGATGAGGAACCTGCCCATTGCTCATCATTGAGCAAGTCTGGATGGACCCAAAGAATTTTACCGTTAGAAGTTGTGTTCTACACTAGTCCCTTCTGCCGTTGTCCATGGAGGTCATCGTTAATAGTTTTCACCTTCACTTTTGGTACAGGATCTAGTTAGAACCATGACATAGGGACCGATCCAAAGCTGGTAGAAACTGTATTTGCACCCACTTTCTTTTCCTTAGGCTATTTTGGAGTGATAATACCCACATCGATTAAGGCTTGAATTTTATCTTTGAGAGCGTAGCACGTCTTTGTGGGAAGGTGGACTGTTCTGTGGAATGCACAGTACCGCGGGTCCGTAGTTTTGTTAGCTCCCTCATGATTAGTGATTAGGGGTAGCTTAATTTTATCGTTCTCCAACAAGTATTTGAAAATACCGGGAACCTCATCTTCCTTGAAAGAATATTCATTTGGGAATTTTGGCTCAGTAGTCTTCTGTTGCCTTGGAGGCCGTTGTTGCCATTAGGGTGTTTGCTGCTTTGGCGTTTATTGTTGCAGCTGCTGTTGAGGTTGCAATTGGTATGTGTTATTTACATCCGCTATATTTGCTTGCGCCTTACCTTTACCATGGGGGGTGAAGTTCTGTTTTGAGGTATTATTAGATGGCTGACCCCTATTAGCTTTCCTCCTTTTGAGGAAGTGTTCAGCCTGCTCCCCTCGCACCTTTAACTCTTTCCATGTTTTGGATGATGTCATGCTTATAACTTCTAACACATCTAAGGAAAGGTTATTGTGACACGTTTGAAGAATACATTCTTCAGTGACCGGATCTCGACAATTCATTGTCTTGTTCCGGAAACGTTTGACGAAGTTCTCAACCGGCTCCCCATCTTTTTTCTTCTCGTCAAAGAGTGTTCCAATAGACACTTCAGTATCATCGTTGAAAAAGTTGGTGAGAAACATAGTTTCCATATCATCCCAGCTATTGATACTTCCTGGCTTGAAATGGCGGTACCAATCAAAAGCAACCGCGCGAAGAGTTCCCACAAATGATCGTACCATCAGAGGTTCATTGCCTGAAATGACCCCTAGGTGAGACTTAAAGTAAATCAGGTGTTGGGTGGGTGAACTTCTTCCGTCGAATGGTGTGAAGTTAATCAGGTTGAACTTTGCTGGGTATGGAATTGATTCCCATTCCCTTGGATAAGGTCGCAGAATGCCGGTCTTCTTTACCTCTTGAGCAGACATCAAAGCATCGATCTTGCTTTCAAGATCTTTCATCTTGAGTCCCTCACTTGTATCTTTCTTAGAATGATCCTAGGGGGAATTGACATAGTCCTCTTTCGCATTGTTATTACCCGAGGGACCACCCCTAACATTGTTGCGAACAGGAGGAGCATCAATGATGATATTCTCGTCTACTTCCCGATCACTATTGAGTTAGCTAGGATTATTACGACGGCTAGACTCTCCCTATTGATTTGCCAGTACCACAATTTGTTGGTCATGCATTTCCCTCATCTACTGCATAGCCATCTCCATTTTAAATTTAAAATTCTCTTTCTGCTTGGTTAAAGCATCATCGAGAATGTTAGCCATCTGTTCAGTGCTGATCATAAATGACTCGTAGGATTGTCCTACGCTAGACACTGTATCATCGGAAGCCAATGTGGAACAAGCATCTGATGTTTCATCGTTTGAGGACTGTCACCTTCTGGGTCTAGGTTTGACAGTTTCAGACCACAGCCAAGTTATGCGCTGAGACACTTCTGCAAAAGGTTCATGACTGAAGCGTCGTAAGGACTTGCCTTTGTCCGTCATGTAGATAGTTACCCAAGGAAACTCGTCACTTAAGTTGGTCGGCCTTCTTTTGTGGAAACGCCTTATCTTTTGGTTTGGATGTTTCAGTAGATATCCGTTCAAATACAGAGACCCTCCGGAGAGCGGTCTTGTGGCAGCTGTATTCTGACAACACTGCTTTGAGGATTTTTACACACGGACTGTAAGAGTCCGTTTCTCTGATATTTCTCTTCCGATATTTGGTTGTACCCCCAGTCTAAAAGTATAACTCATCAGTATGATTATCAGAGTAACCTATCATACGTAGGTAGGATCTTCCAAGTCTATCATCGTCATCTCCTGACGAACACACTTCCCTGGTGTTCTCAAGAGTAACTCGTTTGGAACTACGCGTTTGTAAATGTGAGTCCTCAACGGGATCTTGGACTTCAACTTGTAATCCGAGGCGAGTGGTTATAGGTACTTTCTCAGCACGAGAGATTCTGAATTTGTTGGGACGACACACACGACCCCCAGCCTGATGAGTTATTTGGCTTTCATTCGCTAAAACCAAATGCTTTTTAGTTGGAGTTTTACCTCGATCTTCGTGCAAATGACCGAGATGATCTGTAATCTTTATTTTGAATTTTGATAAGTCCACACTATCATGAAGCTTCAAGGGGGGTGTGGAACTTATTGCGATGGGAATCGGGGCCTTTGGAGACTCAAAAAATACTGTAGGAGGTGAAATAGGAGCAAAATAGGGCTTGGTGGCTTAGAAATAGCGCGAGTGTCCATTTGGTGACTAGGCCTTGTCCGAGTCTCCATTTGGTGACTCGGGCTTGACCGAGTCTCCATTTCGTGACTCGGTCTTGGCCGAGTCTCCATTTGGTGACTCAGGCTTGGCCAAGTCTATACGTGGCAGATTTTCTTTTTCGACGACTTCGGGCGTCTTTCTACCCTTTTTCCTCCATACTTTACCAAGTTTTGGTGGTTCGTGGGCCACCTCTTCTTTCTGTAGTTTCTTGGCTTCCTACATAAGGATTCTTGCATGCGCAAGCAATGCGCGACATTTCTGTATGTGTTCGTCAAAGGTTGAATGGGTCCTTTAGACGTGGACCCACTCATTTGTTGCTGGTTTAGATAATAAGGTACCTGCTTGCTGTTGTGGTGCTTAGTGCCTCCTAAACCTCAGATCCGTCTCATAACAGATTCCGTCAAGCGGCTCGGAAGCCTTGGCAAGTTGGCGTGCAAGGCGTTGGCGTCATCCTTGTCGTGCTCTTTTTGACAGAGTTGGCATGCCTCCAACAATGGGCTCCTTGATCAAGGAAAGATTCAGTCCCGAACACCCGGCTTCTTCAGAGATCGTAGGAGCGTTAGGGGATGAAACTGCGATAGTAATGGTGCAGAGCTCATCATCTTAGGTCTTCAGATCTGGAGACCAAGGAACTTTTCTTGTGGAAGAGGTCTTCTTGCTCTTCTGAGGGGAAGATGATCTAGAGGAAGAAGACATATACTCCTCATACTTTTGTTGGTTGAACTCGTATTCGACCTCTTCATCAACCGGGATGAGAATCCTTGGTTGTAATACTACAACCTTTGCAGAAAGGCCGTCGGCTCCCACTGTGGTTGCCAGTTTGTTTTCGTCAAAAGTTGCTTTCATTGTGATCAAGCCGGTTACACCATTTATCGATTACAAGTTCGATGAAAACAAAGAAGTTGATCTTTTTATAAGATCTTCTCACAATAAAAAATAAGATTATAACTTTATCAAACAAAACGCAGAGGACGTTTATCACCCGCTGCTTTTCGTGGGATCTTTGCCTTGACGGGGATGCGTTAGTCCGTGGACCTCCACGGATCAGATCCGGTTGACAAGTGCAATTAATGCTCTTATTTCACGAAGGAAACAAACACAGCAGTGAAAATCACGACCAAGCAGGATTGTGGCTCTTCTCGAGATTAAAACAAAGTTTAATCCAGAGGAAGGAGAGGGAGAGAATTTCAAAACTTTGGAAGACTTTTTTCTTTATGAAAAAGTTCGCCAAGATCTGCTGATTATCCTTTGAAATTCGTGGTCTACTGTTCAATTAGACAGCAGGGCGCCCTCAGATTTTAGATCCTCTCAACTAAAGACCCTGGGCTTCTATTTATAGGTTTTTGTCGCCATGTTTTCTAATAAGATAAGAATTCTGATGCCTTTTTTAGTTAATGACCACTCAAGCACATTTAAGGATAGCTTTAGAACTGTTGGGGAGGTCCTGGGACGAAAGAATTCTAATAAAATATCAAAATCTACATTTTGGGAGGTTTGGGAGGCCCATATAGTCGTGGTGACTCGGAGCTACGCGAGTCACCATTTGGTGACTCGCATGGATGCGATTCTTCTGGCCAGCTGTATGTCTTTTTGACTCTTTTGGTTGTTTGTATTTCCTTCGTTTTTCTTGCTTTCCCCTTTATGTGTGTTTCGTCAATTTGTTGACTTGTACGCTTTTACCGATTTGCTTCATGCATTTCATCGTCGTCAGACAAACTTCTTCGACTCAGATGATGTCGTTTATTATGTTCTCTTTGTCTTAAACTGTTTGTGGGAATTCATAGGTAATTTTTGACGCCTACACACCTCGGACACCAAATCCACATGCCGCAAGTCCTCCAACTTTGTTAGGAGCAATTCCAGATCGATGAGTCTCCTCGAATAGCATAGGGCGAGCCTAAAGTCACCCTAGCATTGGAGGCGGGCGACATGGTCTGAGAGGGACTGTTTTAGTTTCGCAAAGGTACCATGGCCCTGATCGAAGAGTGAGATCACTCGCTTCACGATGTTCTCCAATTCCTCTAACTTGGTCAGAACGGAGTCCGAAGGTTTAGACTCCGGATTGTGGTTAGGTGCAGGAGCCGAAGAAGAGGCGTCATCCCCCGTCTTCTTCACACCAGATGCCTTTGCTCGCGGTGCCATCTTGAACAAGAACGAAACAATAAACGTTGTGACCTCATCAATAAGAAAAGAGGGCAATATATGACATACGGCCCGAGTGTGTCTGTCGTTCAATGGTCCAGATTGGGTGTGGGGAACGAAGAGCCCCCATTACATTGCCTTTAATGCAAAGTGACGTGCCAACGCCAACCCAGCTAGCAAGCACGTTGGACTACGACCAGACACGTGGTTACTCCTAAATCAGCATTTATCTCGCCTTCAGTTTGATTCGCCTGTGGCAGAACTCGCCTATAGCTAGAGTTCGCCCGCACCTTGATTCGCCTGTGGTAGAATTCGCCTATGGCTAGAGTTCGCCCGCAGCTTGATTCGCCTATAGCTAGAGTTCGCCCACAGCTTGAACTCGCCTGTGATTAGAATCTGGCTATAGCTCGAATTCGCCTATGGCTAAAAGTCCACCCACGGCGACCACACAGAGAGAGATAAACACTAGAAGATAAGAGATAACAACAACATGAAGGAGTGTATGCGAAAACATATTTGGGAAATCAAAAGAGTATAGCATTCATCCAATTCTAAGACAATACATTTGAACAAAGTTATGACTTTACAATCAAACAAGTTATAATGCTACGTTAAAAGCAAAATGAGACAAAATGTCTTAGCACTACTCTAGTCCTGAAAGCCTAGTCCAGCAAACTGAAGGACGCGAACTCCGCTTTGACTGCGACCACCCTTCTTGCGTGGTCCTCCCGGGCTTTGTCCTCAGCCTCTTTCTGGGTTCGGTATTTGAAGCTTGAGTTGGCAACAAAATCTTCCTATCGCAACGCCTGAAGGTTTCGAGTTGTCTCTTTGACAACCCTACCAACATTCACGCTCTCGAATTGGAGCCCCCTCAGAGTCGTCTCCGCCTTCTCTAATTCAACCCTTAGATGGGATATGGTAGAAGTGAAGACGCTTATCCGTTCCTCCAGTAAATGCTGCTGGTCCGTCAGACTAACAGCATGGGACTCCAAATCTACTATTTCCCTTGAGCAGACCTCCTGCTCCTAGGCCTCCCGACACCGAACGCGAGACAAGAAGGGCTCTACATCAGCCTCTGGACCCCCTCGCAACAGAGTCTCAAGACGCGTCAGGCGCGACTCCAGGTAAAGTAGCCTTTGCAAACAATGTGTGGCAAGCCAGGGTTCACCCAACCACCTGAGATCGACCATACGATCCAGGAGAGACTATCTGAAGTTAGCATAAGTCCCCAGGCCAAGATAGACGAGGGAAATTACCTACTTCGCAGCATTCTCAAATTCCTCAGTACGAGCCTGTATGGACAAAGAATCTGAGGGGACAGGTTCTTAACCCGGAGCGAGCACCGCAATGGGTGGAACCTCGAGACAAGGCTCAGCTCCAGACGGTGGAATAGGGGGCAAAGCGGAAGAAGTCGCGACTCCCTCGGATTCGTCGTCAGAAATAAATATGGGCTCGGTCGCGCACTCTTTGGTAATCGGCACTCCTTCCTAAACTGCACAACACAATAGCAACACAGAAAAGAATTAGAAGCAAGAGGTATAGCCCCACTCACGACCCCCTAATTGAACTACCCAAAGACTTGGACATTAAGGTACCTCCGGCGGTAGCGGCTTCGGTAGCATCCAAGGAAGGAACCCCCTTTCCTTTCTTCGAAGCGGTTCTTTTCACCTTCGACGCCATAGGAGGAAGCATGGGTTTTCTCTAGAGAAGACAACAAAAAAAAAACTACGACTTCCCTCAACACAAAGGATGGGCATTAAATACACATGGCTTAGACGATTGCCCGCCGTTTGATTGGACCGTTCAAAACCGAATAGTCAAAAGTAAGGCCGAACGGTTCGGGATCCCGCGTGAGCGGTCAAGATATGACGGTGTCAAACACGATCTCTAGCCAATAGCCCAGATCGGCCGTGGAGAACAAAGAGATCCACTACGCCGTCTTTAATGCGAAATGACGTGCCCACGTCATCTTAACTGATGAGCGTAAACAGACACGTAGCCCACTAAAAGCAGAGCCCGCCTACTAGTCGAATTCATCACTCGAACTCATACAGTTTGAGCTCGTCTGATGGTTCAACCGTTTGGACTCATATACCACTTTGACCCGCCTCATTCAAGTTTAGTCACGATTGGGATTCTACCCATTCTCAAGTCCGCCTGGAGCTTGAACCCAATTGAGATACAACCGCAGCTTGAACTGATCTCAATTTCGCCTAAGGATGAAATTCTCCTGTAATTGGAATCCGCCTGTGGCCAAAATTCGACCGGTGCGAATGCACCGATGGTTAACTTGACCCTATCCATTATGAGCAGTGAAAAAAAAGAAAAAAAAGAGAGAGGACGTGCACGCAAAATAAGAGGAGCAATGACTAGGGACAAAAGGATAATTCCATTCATTAAAAGAGATTTGAATACAACAATAGAATCAAAAGCAAATTACAAATCTCTCAGCCACGACTCCACCTCGCGAATCTCCTCAGCACATTTGAGCTCGAGCCTCTTCAAAATCTCTCGACGAAGATCCTCCTCAGAGCACGAAACCAAGTCTTGAACAGTGTGCCTGGCCTCCTTAAGGGCTCGGTCTTTCTACTCAATGGAACCAACGACCAGCTGCCGTCGAGATTCGAGTTCCTCCAACTCCCCTATCAGCTGTTCGTGAGCCTTCTCCTGAGTGGCCAGTGAGGCCTGTGCATTAGCAATGGTTTGTTTGGTCTTTGCTATCTCCGAAGACAAGTGAGAGATGCGGGAGTCAGCCTTTTGTTGCTCGAGGCTCATTCGCTCGTCCTCAGCCTTCACGTGCTCCAACTCTTCTGTCAACCTCGCCTCCAATGACATTGTCTCGTCCAGTCTATGATCGTTCTCCTCTAATGCTGTTTGAACCTCGCCGGACACAAGATGAATGATCTCAGAGCTCGTGGCGCGAAGGGTAAGCAGCTGTCGGATAATCTGATCTGCCTCCTCCAAACGTTTGAAATACAGATTAGTAGCAGAGGCACCAAGCGTCTTGATCAAGAAACCCATGTGATAATCAAGATCTTCCTTGAACTCCTCGAAAGGGCAACTTTCTTACAATGTGAGCTTGACGATGTCAGCAAGGGTGTCTTGGAAGTTAGCAAGGGCTCAGGCCATCTTCCTCTTACGCAAACGTTCCAATGGAGAGAGGGTAACCTCATCAGCCGTAGATGTCACAGCCGGAGCCATGATCGAGGCGCTGCTAGCCACGACAACAGAAGTGGTGGTAGATGCCGATAAGATCGAAGCACCAACCAACGCCACTAGGGTCTTAGCCACAGAGCTGACCGCAACATCGGCGGTCACCAAGGACAAAGAAGCAATCACCAGCCGAGTGGATGTCTCCCCTCGGGTCAGAGACTCCTGGGCTGACGCTTCTCCCCCAACAAACGCTTCTTTAGGAATAGGGATTTCTCCTTGTTGGTCTGACACCTCTTCATGAGCCGACACCTCCTCCTCGCCCGACATCGCCTCATGGATCGTGACATCATCTTCTACCTCTGATTCATCCATCTCTCCAGTCGGCTGGCCCGCCCAAGAGGGGGGATCCTCTTTACCAGCAGTCTCAAGGGGTGGATCAACTGTAAATACAAGAAGAAGGTTAGTAAATACCTCTCGGGGAGAGCCCTATTGGCAGTTTAGCATGGACGGATCAACAACATTCGATCCTACTCTTACCTGAGTCACTAAGTTCCGCCTCATCCCCAGTCACTTTTCGTCGGAAGGAATTGCGATCACTCTCTCAACCGTACCTGCATTAAGTTAACACAAATGTCAGGTAGTGAAGATTTGACCTTACACCCGAGGATACAGTGTTAAAAGTTACCTTCTGGTATGATCGTTGAGGTCGTCGAAGCCCCCGCTTGTTACCTCACATCAAACGACAGAGGAACACCCTCTAAAGTTGTCAGGACTGACCCCGATGCGGCAAAGGGAGCAGATGAAGTAGCCCCAGTCATAAGGGTAGTCACTCCAGGAATTATCACAGGAGTAGCATCATCCTAGCCTTCTGCCACTCGGGTAGCCTCAACCGCCTCTTCATGACGGATCTTCTTGTCCGCCTCCGCCCTTGAGTTGCCGACCACGACCTCTTGTTGTCATTTAGAGAGGAGCGAACTACCTGGAGATAGAACAGGCATCCGCATTCGTCCAGCTATCATTCCCCAGACCTGTTCTAGACGTTCACCCGCTCGGGCCAGCTTATAAGATTCTCTCGGCCCACCGGTAGGATCTGACGAAGGACCAGGAGACAGAGCATGAGCCTCAGAGGCCCCGAAGTCCCCTGAACCGACATGAAAATCCTTGGTATCTTTAGCAGGGACCTCCTCAAACCATTCCCCGAGGGTTTGATAACCCCTTTGTCTCGACGGACGGGAAGTCGCCCTTGGTCGGCGCCCATGTTCCGTCAAACAAGAACTCTGGAACCGGAAGCCCTCAGGATTAGCACTAGCGCCCCGATACCAATGGCAATATAGGAGAGTATGGTGTAGATCGTGATCCTTTGTAGGCAGTTCGAATTGCATGTTGGTGCCGTTAGCGTAGGTCCAGAACCCTCCCCGTGCGCCATCCACTAACCCACCCTCATAATGCAAGTAAGGGTTGATATTTCCTATGTACAGCTGGTCATACCCGAACTGACGGGCAAACCTGCAAGGAATGTAAGGCTCGAGGTAGCACACGAAGCCTGTTCGTAGGATGTGATAACCTGGCCAGATATTCACCAACCATCAGAAGGCACCACAGGAGAGGATGGTGTTATGGTCCACCGTCGATACGTCCCGAAGAGATTCGCCATACCCTCCGCCACTGAAGTAAGGGAAGAATCAGTGAAAATTGTAGTGACCAAAATGGGACAGCGTCTTTCTCATGTCAGGGATGTCTCTACACTTCTAGGAGAATCTCTCCAGGCGTTGGACGAACGGGACGAACCTTCCCCCTGAAGAGCCGCTGGGGTGCTCATCAAGCACTCACTGTGATAAACGAACCACGCCATCAGGTAGGTGTATGGTAGCCCCACCCTAGGATTAGGAGTCTTAACGACTTTAACGTCCCCCTCGTCAACGCGCAACACACGACAAAATTAGGCCGTCAATATGCGGAGCCCCCTTTGGATACAGGCTACCATCACCGACACTAACGCATAGGGCTTCCTGTAGGCTAAATGAACCGCAGGATAGACGACCTCCACTAGAAGCGCTTCGAAGGAATAAGTAGGAACCATGCATCGCTTCAACCACAGCATGAGGTACCCTACGAACAGAGCTTTTCCTGGTATAGGGGACCTAGCCTGATGATAGAACGAGTTGAAAGTCGTTCCGAATTTGAACCCACCCTCGTCATGCTCAAGGGTTTCGGTAGCTCCCCATTCGGCCATTCTTCTCTCTACTTCGGCTAGGTCACACTCACCTAGCGGCAGAGTAGGCCTTCCCTTGATGTCGTTTTCCGGAAATAGATAGTCGGCCCAATTCTTGTGGCTGATTCCTAGAGCCCTCTTCTTCTTGCCTTTGTGGTCCACTACCCCTAAAGTGTTGAGGCATATGTGATAGTGACCGAGCAGCTCCCATAGGGTCTTGACCACCAGAGGAGACCGAGCCGAAAGATGGTCGATCTCTTCTTAACCTGGAACGTACTCTTCGTAGGGGAAGCTTCCTAAAGGCAACCCCGACACATCATATATCTCATGGAGAGTTATGCCAAGCTCATCATTGGGGGTGAAAAATGTACCGCTGTCTGGACAATAAAGTTCCAAAATACTGTGGAACTGGGGAGCGTTGATCTTCAGACCATGTTGAGTGGCCTGGATAGCCATATATAGCTCTGAGCCCACGAGGTTGGAGTTCTCAGCTACAATATACTCAGTGATCTTGGACCACCAGGTGCTGCTACCAGGCACAGAATGGATCCACCCTGGAGCCCTGAAGTCCTTCGGGGAAAATTACCCCTCGACCCGGAATAAACGATGATGGAAGGTCTCCACCACCGTCGTCGTCCTCCCGACGGGCAGTTCATTGTGCAGCAGCCCAGGACGCAAAGTGGTCACGCGCTTATAGGAGCTGTCGACTCCATACCTAGCTGTGGAGCCCGTGAAAACACCACAGGTCACCCCGTCATGAGTTAGGGTCAGATCCTAGTTCATCGTTCTCGGAACCACAAGCGACCGCAGCTCGACGATTGAAAACCCTCTCGGCATGCTGGAAAGGTAGTAGTGGACTCCATCCACAACACGAAGCCATCTGCTCTCCTCGAGCAATAGATCTGAAGGATTAGTCACGGCGTCACCAAACAGGAACTGAGGTTTCTTCAGCTCCGTCCTAGCCATGTCTGTCAACGTCGAGTTGGTAGTCAACTCACGTAATGTCAAATGCTGCTCGTCAGTCACTCTTTTGCCAACTCATCTGGTTTATTGGCAGCAAACGCAGGCACGTGATCAAGAAGAGGGAATCGAGGAGGCGCCACATTGCTTGCGCCGTCAGCGAGACCGATGGCTACCCCCTTCGGGAGGACCTCATCAGAAAAAGTGGCTGCAAGACAAAACCAAGGGGTTGGTACAAAATCCACTCTTGGAGTTGGAAATTTTCTCGAACAGGAGAAATTAATTTCACCTGGCGATGTTGAATTTGCATGACAAACGGCAAATCCGCTGGACCAGAGCAGAACTCGCTAGTCAAAGCAGAATTCGTCTTCACCCGATGAAAGTCAATTTCGCCTGCAAAAGCAGAAGTCGCCTTCACTCGATGATAGCTGAATCTGCCTGAAAAAGGCCAGTTTCACCCAAAATTGGGAAAATTACCAAAAGTGACAAAATCCACTGAAGAAGACGAGCAGTGCTCATCTTCCCAGCACAGCGTCGGTCGCAAGTGCAAAACCATTGAACTTACCCAAGTGCGTCCCAGGAACGCTGGCGGCCATATCGATGGGGACACTACCAGGATAGCGAGAAGGACCCTTTCCCTTCACAACACATCTCTTAGATTTTGGCGCCATATCAGAAAATCGGAGACAAAAATGGAGCTCTTTCTCTCTTAAACTTCGAGCAAACAAGAATTTCTGAGCACAATAGTTCTCAATGAAAGGGGACGAAGCCTATTTAAAGGCGAAAACGCATACGGTTGAGGGGTGTGGCCACGACCAAAATCGACGGCCCAGATTGCCCTCATGAGATGAGACGATTGGCGGTTGTGATACATGGCCACAATCAAAATTGATGGCCCAGATCGCTCTCAACAGTTTGTATTTTAGCTGTTACAGAAGGACCATCAAAACAGGGAACGGGTCAGGCTAGTCGAAACCTGGAACCCAAGCCGAAATTCATGACTAAATCTAACGGTCAGATTCGAAAACTACAGCCACGATTCATCATCGAGCGAAGCACATAGAAGCGACATCGCTTTGTCAAATCGCATTTAATACAACCTGACGAGCCCACATGGCCTTAGCTGGAAAGCACGAAGCTTCGCCTGTGAACGCGTGGCTCACCTCCCGCCAATTCAAACTTCGCCTACTCAAATTTCGCTTGTGATTATGGACTTTTCCTACGAATGCATGGCTCAACCTCCACCATTTCGTCTGCAAAAGTCTAACTCGCTTCGTCAGTGAGAATGAGTCTTACCTGAGCCGCTCGTCTGTCTGACCTAGTTCGCCTGTGAATACAAATCTCAAGTGGTCCAGCTCGTCCGAAGTGTCAAGCGGTCAAGGGAATGATTTCACCTACACAGTCAAGCCTACCAAACGATACAACTCATTGACACACCCTCCAGGCGCACCTGTAGGTAACGGTCGTTCTAGTTTAAGTCGTTACAATACGACCAAACTACGACCTGACAGTTATGATTAACTTAAACCCACGCCTCAAATGGCTAAAGGTTAGAGCAGAAATCTTAGTATTAAGCCTAAAAGAAACTACTTGACAACTCATCATACTGAGGGGAATAGTATGACTAGCCCGATTCAAACGGTAATCGGTAAAGGTAAATCAAACCCGTTGATAGCTTGGGGTTTGCTAAAAATCCTAAGAGAAACAAAAGAAGGAAAGTATATGTGCATAACATTCAGTAATGAAAAGAGTAACACTCCATTCAGCTAGTATTAAAAACAACTAGAGTTGTGACGAATTGTTTCGAAAAGTTAATAACAAGCTACCCAAACATAGTCGTAACAAGACAACGCAAAGAAACAAACAAAAAATCCTAAGGATTAATCATCTGTCAACCCTAGCTCATCTCGATCAGAGAGGCGAGTTTAACTTTGATCTTGGCTGCTTTCTCCAGCCGATCCGCTCGAACCCCGTCTTCTGCCTCATTACGGGTCCTGGCCTCACGAGCAGCAACAGCAGCAGAGCTCTCTTGACGGAGCGTCTAGAGAGTCTGCATCTCCTTCTCGACAGCATCACGAACGTCCGCACTCCTAAGCCGCAAGTCCCTCAGAGTCGCCTCTTTCACCGTCAACTGAGCCTTCATTCGGGTGATAGCGGAGGTTGAAGCGTCGATTTCCGCCTGCAGTAGACTTTGACGGTGGAGAAAATTCAAAACGAGGCCCCTTTGATCCGACAGCTCCTTCTCTCGGGTCTCCTACTCATGCGCCCCACTGGCTCGGGCCTGAGCTATGAACCGCTCTACGTTCGGCTCTGAGTCGGTGGGCGACAGAGTCTCCAGGCGTGTCAGGAACAACTCAAAGCGAAGGAGCATGGCCAAAGTGCATGATTCTTCTCGAGCCTCGCCCATACGCCTGAGAGCAGCAACACAATGCATTAGGAACGGCTTGAAGTTAGCATAGGTCCCCCAGCTGAGGCTAGCAATAGAGACCGCCTGCTTCAAGGCATTCTGCTGTTGTCGGAGGACGCCCTGTGAAGATTTGGAGCTCGGAGAGGCAGATTCCTGACCGACAGGGATCATGGAAATGGGTTGTATCGAGGGGACCGTCCTTTGATCATTAAAAGAAGGTTGAGGGGCAGGAGCGTGTTCTTTCTCCTCATCATCAGAGAGGACGATGGGTTCTGGCTGATCAGAGTCGCCTCTTCCCCTTTAAAGCGTATGCTCCTGCTCCCGAAGCCATTTTGAATCTGGGAAGTCTTAAGTTTTCTCTAAGAAGGTTTGAAAAAGAGAACTTATGAATGCGCTGATCCTCATGCAAAAGAAATGGATCAACACTATATACGTAGGATCTCAATAGTCAAGATTGACTGAGCTCTTGGGAACAGACGGTCTTGATTTTACGATTCAAATCAAACGGCCATGAGCAAGGCGGGACATTTGGAATTCCGCGTGAATGGCTAGGATCTAGTAGTTCAAGACACGATCCCCATCGAATTGATGGCTAGGAGTAAAAGGCACCATCGAATCCATATCTTGAAGCGAGCGCGCGAAGACGAGGCGTCATCTTAATTAACAAACGCGGGAATGTCTCCTACGGACACGCAGCTTATCCTTATGTGCCTGTCTTTCATCAGGAGGGACCCGATTCTAACGACATCAATCCCGCCTACATGCACTCGCACCTCTTGAATTTGCCGAAAAGCCTCAACCTAGCCAAGGTAGCCAAATTCGCCCTAACTTATCAGGAACCTTTTTATTCAAAGTATTCCAGACCACACACAAGTTGGTTTAGGTCTGAAAACTTTAAAGAGGGTCTTGTAAATGGTAAACATTACCTTTGCAAATAAGATTGGAATTCGCCTGCGTATTCGAGTCGCACGCACGACTTGAAAATTGGGCTCACCCGTGTGTTTGACTCGCTAGCACAAACCAAGGCTACGTGATCATCGAATCCGTCTACACTTAGGCAATCTGCTAGGCGATTAAAGACTCGCCCGCAAACCTGACCCGCTAGCACAGGTTAAGGTTACTCAAGAGCTAAATTCGCCTGCATACCCAAACAATCAGCCAGACGATCAACACCCTCGCCAGACTCGCCAGAGTACTCAGCGACTGCTATGTCACATACATGGATGGGCCTTCCCACTTCTCACGACGTGAAAGGAAAGAGCACAGTACTCCTAGCCCATCAAGTAGCCGTTCACAGTACGAGTGACCAGTCATATCCATGCAATCGCTAAGTCCGCCTGCATGCCCACGGCTGAGGCTTGCCTCACCTGCACGAGTCAAGAGCCGAATTCGCCTACAAATGATAAACTCGCCAGACTTGCCAGAGTACTCGGCGGCTGCTATGTCACGTACAGGGATGGGCCTTCCTTCTTCCCACGACATGAAGGGAAGGAGCATAGTACTCCGAGCCCATCAAGTAGTCGCTCACAGTACGAGTGACCAGTCAAATCCATACAATCGCCAAGTCTACCTGCATGCTCACGGCTGAGGCTCGCCTCACCTGCACGAGTCAAGAGCTGAATCCACCTATGATCAACAAGCTCACCGAGCTAGCCAGAGCACCTGGCAACCGTAGTATTACGTACAGGGACAGGCCTTCCCATTTCTCATGATGTGAAGAGAAGGAGCACAACCGATCCCATCAAGCAGCCGCTCATGGTACAAGTGAGAAGCATGTTATCTCCTAACAGTACATGGTCACATCCCATGATTCAAGGAATAGTCACGCCGTCTCCCCTCTATTTAAGAACCTCTCCTGGCTACAGGAAAGAGTTCGCTCATAGTTAATTGATTAATTCAATCATTTAGCTGAACCACTAGCTCTCGAATCTCGACGGAGTTGACGACAAGCTCTTTACATGGCCTTTGCACTGTAGCATCCTCTCCTAACTTCGGGCCCTGATCATCGTCGAACTCGAAAACTCAAACTCGACTAGCACAAAATTCTACTGTGTACTGAAGCTTACCAACAACCTCGATCGAATCATCCAAGGGAAGCAGACTCGGTGCGAGAATCGAGCGAAGCGTCCTATCGCTACCAAAAGTCCCCACGTTAAACAATGAGGGCCTTCCCTCCGCTTTTGTTATAATTTTTGATTCATTAGTTTGTAATAAGCTATTCTTATCAATACAAACGAAATCTCTATTTCGGGAGATCAAAATTTACACCTACAGCCTGCCTCACTAATACTTAGCCAACTTTACCAGAGCTAGTATTAGAATTACCTTCACTGGTGAGCAAGTTTCACCTAGGAAGACTTGGCGAGTTTTGCTGATGGTCTAAAAGACTTATTAATTTTTTCAATAACTTTTCTTCCCCTTTTTGTGAAGTTCCTCTGGCAGCGGCACATATTAGCGGTCGTAATCACTTTGGCACAAGGAGGCTAATGATCCTGTGATGATGCATGTCTTCAATGGGAATATTCCTCTATTTTTAAGAATAACAGCCTAGAGAGGATCAATACGATCCAACTTGCGCACGCCAATGTTTGGAGGGAACTCATCATAGATGTTGAGTTCTCCATCATGAAGACTGACCAAATGACAAAACTCCAATTTTTTGGTGACTTCAACCCCCTTTTTAATCAAGAAAAGGAGTGTTGTTATTACGTTCAGGGAAATTAACATTTTTATTTGCGGGAGATAGAATGACAAGTGTCTTTCATGTACCTACAGAGTCTATTGTCCGTCATTTGATGTAGTTCCCACTTGTTAAGAGAGTGTGTGGTAGGTGGCTTGAAATCTGAGGGTGGATTTTATAAGGAGGGATTCTTCAGACTTAACATTGTCAGCCTTCGCTCTGGTTCGGTTAAAGAGGATGCTCCCCGCAATAAGGTTGCTATTGTTCCAAATGTATTTAGCAATCAGTTGCCCAAACTAACAGGTAGTATCCGGTGTGAGGATGCCTATTTTGGTTGCTGGATTAGGTCAACTGATATGAAGTAATAGGCATGTTTGATTGACTTTGCTCTTGATACTTTTGGGTTGAGATTGTTAGACTTGTGACTCTCCTCTGCTATATAACCTTCCAAGTATGGCGCTGAAATTTGTGCGCCTATGTTATATAGCATTCTAGAGCTATATGATGTTAACAACAATATATTTTTCACTCTAAAGGGGGAAATTGGCATAGCTTTGCACGAGATATTTGAGGTGTCCTGGTTGCCAGTGAGAGAACAACTATACAAAGAGTTTTCCCCCATAAATGTGGAGTTAAGGACCATGGGCCACTTTGCCCACATTGGTGAATTTTTCCGAGACCTGGTTTGCCACTTCTTCATTTGTTAGTGATAGTTGCGAATGTTGCACACGACCTCCATGTTGCCCGTGTTCCTTGGGCTGAAAATCATTTTAGGAATGTAAGAAAAAAAGGAAATGTTGAACCAATCCTTGTGGCTATTAGCCATGAAGTAGAAGCCAGGATCTTTAACCACAATCTTGTTGATCATGCTACCGGTTCAGATGAGTGGGGTTTCATATGGGGGATACGTTTGAGATTTTCCACCATCAAGTGAAAGAACTCATTTCTGCTCTGTCTTTGTTTGCGGATTTATATTGATCTAGCGGAAACGATGCGTCATACCCACTCGGCCAAAGGATTGCATCTTGATCAGATTGCTCTATCCTGCAACCTTAGCTTGCTCATAGATACAACCAAGGTTTGCTTCCTGGTAGTGTCAGCTGCATTCACCATGGGCTATGAGAGTTGGCCATTGAATATTTGAATCGAGAGGAGGGATTTCCATGAGAGAAAGTACCGAACCCTAGAGTGGAGCTTCTATATAACTATCTGATGGAGTGGTATATACTTCACTACCCCTCACTCATGTTAGCTGCTACTCCTCGTGAGGAAAGGATCTCATTGCTTTAGTAGTACAAATTCTCAAAATAGACTGTCCGGTATGTTGTGAGGATTCGCCAGATTGTGCATAATAAGAAGCATTACTACCTCTATGCTATTTTCTTAAGATCGGTGACACCAAGCCTAGTGATGAGTTTGAGGATAGCTCCGGTGTTGAGGGTTCACTTGTTTATGCCGTGGTTTCTTTAATTACCTGGTCAATATCAGACTAGGCCATCTAGTTGCTCAG
Organism: Asparagus kiusianus; assembly: GCA_022839385.1. Taxonomy (NCBI): domain Eukaryota; kingdom Viridiplantae; phylum Streptophyta; class Magnoliopsida; order Asparagales; family Asparagaceae; genus Asparagus; species Asparagus kiusianus. The sequence continues at coordinate 435,340 of BQKN01000812.1, forward strand.
TTGAATGGGACTGAGTGCTACGTCGAGCCCTATTTGACCTATCAATTCACACTTAAAATTTGGGTATGATCAAGTCCATGTCGATAATCCAAGCATGGGGGCTATCATGCTCAGGAAGTCTTATTGATGGAGCTCGTGCATTATATCACTTTGCCACTAGGGCTACCCATGCCACTTTCATTTTATCTTATAAGGTTTCTAACTGCTACATGATGCTAGGATTTTAAGTAGTATAGCACAGTGAATGTTCCTCATCTAGATTTCCAAGTGAAAAAATACCAGAATGTGATGGATCATTTAGAAGTAGAAAGAAGCTTCCAAGAAAGGATCCAAGAGTTGAACAACCAAACTCAAGGAATATTTAGTAGAAGCTGGATTGGAAGGAGATGAAGAAGACTCAAGGGAACCAATTGACAAAACCCCAATGGGAAGCCCTGTCAACATTAGCATACGTGAGCCAATAGAGTTGACGGTTCACTAAGGAATAGTCGGTAGAGGGGCTCATGGGAAGAGGCTACTACAAGTCTAATGACCGTAATGTTAGATATAGGTGCCGTGCAAGCAATAATTATATATTGTAACAGGACTATATGAATATAATATCCTTGTTCAAAATGATAGTGTAGGCGTATAAAACTACTTATAGGTCCCTTAACACAGCTCGGTAAGGTGATTCGACAAACCAACGAACCATCGGGCGATATATCCAAGCATGATCGTTAGACCACAACGCCGAAGCCAAGTGAGACGCGACGAAGCGGATTAACGAGGCGACGAGGTTAACGAACCGCACGCAAACAATGGAATACATCCAATCGCGTGCCCAATCAAGCTAACGGGTCGATGAATCAACGAGTCATCCAACCGTAGGGTCCACCGCATCAAACAAGATCGGGAGCTGACTCAAACTCGAACACCAAAACGGATTTACTGCCAAATCAGGATCCGGACTGCCAAATCAGAGTCCAGATCAACAAATCGAGTTCAAACGAAGCGCAAAACCGAAAAATGGCAAAACACCAAATACTTGGAGGGCTCGGCCAAAACCGAGCCGCCTTTGGGTGGCTCGGCAAGCCACCAAGGTGGCTCGGTAACCGAGCCACCTCTACCGAGCCACCAAGGTGGCTCGGTGGCCGGCCGAGCCACCTAGGTGGCCGGCCGAGCCACCTAGGCCGAGCCACCAGATCTGAGCCCAGATCTGAGCTCAGATCTGGTTTGAGAAGCCTATAAATAGACCCCCAGGCTCATTGTTTAAGAGGTTCGATTTTTTGGAGGTGAAACTCTGTTGGATTAAAGGCTCAAGACTAAAAAAGGTTGAAGCTTTGGAATCTTAGAGTTTTGGACTTTTCAGATCTGGTTCTTGGCGTTCATCCACACCAAATTAGGCAGGAGTTCGAGGGAGATCAGATCTGAGATCCACACGGTCATCCTCCGGATCAAAACTTGGTTTTTTGATCCCGAGAAGAGTATCGATTTGGTTGGTCGATTTCGATTACTTCAGGCTATTATTTCCTTGGTAAAATAATCCCTCCGGATGTTATTTCCTTCGTAAAATAACACCCGTCATACCGTGTAGATCCGACCGGATCAAGATCGCGCGGTGGTCCACGGATTAACCCCGGCGCAGGCAAAGAACCCACACAAGCAAGAGACCGCAAAACAGGATCTTGCGATTTTTTCCAGAAAAAAGGAAAGTTGTAATCTTTTTTTTAGATTTTTCTTTGATTTTGTTGTAACCGGATCTTATAAAAAGACCGAATCCCTTGTAACCGATAAACAGTTGCTAATGGAAACAATGAGATCAGAGAAAACAATTTTTCCCACGAATAATTTGGCGACCACAGTAGGAGCCGTCGATCTCGCTGCCGAGATCGTTGCGTCGCAGCCGTGGATCTCAATCCCGGTCGAAGAGGAGGTCGAGTATGAATTCAATCAACAAAAGTTCGAGGAGTATCTGTCATCCTCGTCCGGATCCACCTCCCCCCGCAAGTCCAAGAAATCTCCGAAGTTCTCCTCTAGGAGAAAAGTCCGTTGGTATGAAGAAGTAGAGAATACTAACAAAGATCTCACCCCGATTGATGCCGAAGTTGCATCAGGTGAAGTTCCACCGACCTCCAACCAGGTCAAATCTATTCTGGCTAATTCCTCCGTCGCTGAAGGCGTAACGACTCTTTCAAAGAGAGCCTGCTAGAGGTGACGTCAACGCCTGGCGCGGTAATTCGCAAAGGCAATGGAGTCCACTGATGGAATCCGCTATAACACGGATCTGAAGAACAGGAGAGGCAAACAGCCTCAACAAACAATGAATGGCAGCTCCTCCAAGCCGCCAATTAATGAATGGATCCGTGTCAAACGGAATCGTTCAACACTTGAGGAGCGCATTCGCAAGCGCCGCGCACTATCAGCGCAGGCACGGGCTCAAGTCCAAGAAGCCCGTAGAAGGCTGCAAAAGGAAGTGGCCAAAAAGCCGCCACCAACCCGCCAAGTATGGAGGCCGAAGTCTGAAGCGGCGATTCCGGCTAAAAAGTAACCATTGCGGCCTTTAGCAAAAGTTCAACCTCCGGCGAACCAACCTAAATCGCCGATAATTCCCATAGCTGCTCTGGGAGATCCCGCAGGACCATCCCGAAGAAGAAGGTTAGTTTTGGAGCGCCTCGGTCCACTTCCCGATGAGCGATGCAAAGCTCCAATTCAAGAACGTTCGAGCCCGATAAAAAAGCCCCGAACGACTCAACATGCTGGGGTCGCCGCCACCCTCAACATGACAAGGAATTCATGGCAGCTACGCGCACCAATTTGCGTATTGAAGTCCAGGAGCTATCTGAGAACTCACGCCCACAAAGGCATGTTTCGAGGCGCGTGACTCTTGAAAGCCTAAAGAAGGCAGTTCGCCCTCAGAAGGAAACATTGTCGTCTGATGATGATAACATTATACCTGAGAAGTCGTGCCAACACACGATAGGTTACTCCGACCTTCAAACCGACGAGTTGTACTATCGTGTTGGGGGTACGAGTAAAACCAGGAAAAGGAGTCCTCAAAAACTAGAAACTCAGTGCCCCTGTTCCAAACTCATTCGAGCAGTATTGTCTGAGTGCAACTGCATCAAGACAGTCCCCGAAAGAATTTTGGTTTTCAAAAGGCTCAGTACCGAAACGCCAAAACCAAGGCCTAGGCGTTTCCGACAAAGAAGAAGGGTAGTTGAAGATGGAGAATTTCTGAGGGTCACCACTAATATGACCAGCAAAGGGACATCGACACAGGATAATCCCGAGTCGATTCCGGAAGTACCCCGATGTGTAACCCGTCTGCAGTCTGGAGCCATCATACGAGCAACTTATGGTAGGATTCGGACAAGATTACCTTCAGAAGATGAAGAGTCGGATGCTGGCTCTGCGGTCGCATCAGATAATATAGTATCCAGCGAGGGACAGCCCCGCGAGTCACTTATGATAAGTGCAGAACAAGTGGCCAAGATGCTCGAAGAAGCCATGGCTAAACAACAGGAGAGTTTCAGGTTTGAAATGCAGATGGCCATGCAGAATATGAGAGAAATGCATGACCAACAAATCCAAGCACTGACAAACCAGCAAGGCGAACCAAGTCGTCGTAATCAGGTTAATTAGGAAGATGAGGACACACATGCGGATGAAGCTCATAATGCCAATAATTCTCCCGTCAATGTAGGGGGTGGTAACGAGAATGCTAATGAAAAAACAGGTGAAAGTTTGAAGATTAAAAACCTCGAGAGCAAAATTAATACGTTGATTTCCGCTCAAGAGATGAAGAAGACGGGCATTCCTTGTCCATACCCAAGAGAATGGGAATCAATCCCGTATCCGGCGAAGTTCAATCTAATTAACTTCACTCCGTTTGATGGGAAGGGTTCACCCACTCAGCATTTGATTTACTTCAAATCACACCTAGGGGTTATCTCTGGTAATGAGCCTCTGATGGTACGGTCCTTCGTTGTCACTCTTCGTAGAGCCGCCTTCGATTGGTATCGCCGCCTCAAGCCAGGAAGTGTGAATAGCTGGGACGATATGGAGACTAAATTCCTCACCAACTTCTTCGACGACGACACCGAGATATCCATCGGGTCGTTGCTTGATGAGAAATAGAAAGACGGGGAATTAGTTGATACCTTCGTCAAAAGGTTCCGGAACAAGGCGATGAACTGTCGAGACCCGATCACAGAGGAGTTCATTCTCCAGACTTGCCACAAAAACCTCGCATTGGACGTGTTAGAAGCAATGGGGACAGCACCGTCCAAAACATGGAAGGATTTGAAGGTCCGAGGAGAGTAAGCCGAGCGATTCCTCAGAAGGAAGAAGACGGAGAGAGGCCGACAGGCGACGAATGCTCCAGCACAGAATTTCGTCCCACGAGGGAAAGGTAAGGCACATGCTAATGCAGTTGATGCTAATCAAACTTTCCAATTGCAACCTCAGCAACAGCCGCAGCAACAAGCACCACAATAATCACAGTCGCAATGGCGACAACGGCCTCAGAAGTAGAAATCTTCGGAGCTAAGATTTTCTAAAGTGTACTCCTTCAAAGATGACGAAGTTCCCGTCACCTTTAAGTACCTGTTGGAAAATAACAAAATCCAGCTGCCGGCGATCGTGGATCAAGAAGGAGCCAGCAAAGTGACGGACCCGAAGTATTGCGCATACCATAGAGCGGTCCATCACCCTACAAGGTCATGCTACCATCTCAAGGATAAGATCCAGGCGTTAATTGATGTAGGCGTCATAACCCCGAAGCCGCCCAAGAATGTAGGAGCAAATACAGTATCAATTAGCTTTGGATCAGTACCCACAGCATGGTTTGAACCAAAACGCATCATCAAGGTAGGAATGAAGACAGTAAACGATGACCCATATGGACAACGCCAAAAAGGACTTGTGCCACACACAGCCCCAAACGACGAAATCCTCTGGGTCCATCCTGATCTTATTGAAGACGATCAGTGGACGACTTCCTCGACCAGAAAGGGTAAAGGCAAGTCCTGCAATGCTACTTCCGAGATCTTCGAAGAGGATGATGATGAAGCTCCTACCTTCCCGCTCTCCGAAGAAGAACAAGAAGTTTTTGCCACTAGAAGCGGAAATCAGTATCACTTCAACTATACATCACCTAGTGATCAGGTAGCTGAGCAGGGGGTGACTAAACTGGGACCAACCAAAACTCTCACGGAACTGGGAGTGGTTACAACTCCTAGACCGGTTGAAGACGCTCGACGAAAGCCAGTTGATAAACAGAAAGAAAAGAAGTCCCAGGAGGTTCAGAATCTGAGACAGTCTCGTTTCAATCGTCCGATTGGAAGAGATAAACCGGAGAGCTCGAACACTACGCGCATCTTCGATATCATGGCTCAACTAGCTAACATTCCAGCGCGGATAACATTGTATGAGTTGCTACGGTTGTCTAAAGAAACCAGGGAAGCCTTGCAAGAAGCCTTGGCTAATTCAGAAGTGTTCCTTACTCAGATCAAGCCGATACCTGAAGAGCCAGAACTGTTAATTCAACACTGTAATATAGCGGCTAAAAACCTTCCCTGCATTACCTTCACCAAAGAGGATATGCAGACGAAGAATTTGAAACCCCTATATTTCATTGGGTACATTAGCTCCAGCGAAGTCAACCGAATCCAAGTGGATCCGGGTTCCGCTGTGAGTATTATGCCGCTTCGCTTGATGCATAGCCTCGGCATTCCAGTGAGTAAGTTGGCGTCCACAGGCACTGTTATCTATGGATTCAATACTAGCGGGTCAAGACCCTTGGGTAAGATCCGGATAAAATGTGAAATGGTTGATTTGAAGACGGAAGTCACATGTTATGTGATTGATGCCGAGACTTCATATAACTTACTATTAGGTCAACCTTGGATCCATAGTAACGTTATAATCCCCTCTACTCTCCATCAGTGTTTGAAATATGTCAACACTGATAATAAGGCTAGGACGGTGGTCGCGGATAAGCAACCATTCAAAGGGTTTGAGAATTATTTCACTGATTCTCTCCTTTATGGTAACGAATCCGATACTGAATCATCGGCTCAGGGCACGGACAACGGAGAAGAAGCTGATACCGAAGCCGGACTTGATTACGATGGAGGTTTTGTTTTAAACGACATTGTACCCTTGGTAATCAATCTTGACGATGAACAATCGTCAGATGGTAGTTGTAACTGGCAACTTGCCAATAATGAAATAAATGATGATTTAGAGTACTCACTGTCTCTTGATGATGCAATAAAGGGATTGTATGATAATCCCGATTTATATACGCCGCTTCGATCGTCCTATATAACAAAGAAACACCTCCAGCATTCTTTCGGAACAACCCTGATCGTCCCTGCCAAGATAGGAGGCGAAAAAGAAGTGATTTACTGTAAGGGAGAGAGTTTTCCATTACCAGATCATTTCTTAAGGGAAGATGAGAATAATGACAAACCTGGTCGACATTTATCTAAGTATAGTCTGGAAGCACGCAAGTTCATGAAAAAACAGGGATATGATTTCACACTCGGAGATGGTTTATACTTCGATCGAGGTTCCCGTATTCCAACCACAGCGGCATATGTACCAAAAGGGAAACCGGATGATTATTATAAATTCAGACGAGGATTAGGGTATGTCTCTTCTTCAGAAGACGAATGTTGTTGGTTAATCAATAACCAATCATCTGAGCAATACAAAGATGGGTACTCGTCAGATGCCTCGAAATGGGATTCCGATACAAGTCTGGGGGAAGTATTCAAAGCCCTAATGACGAACATGGCTACAGCTGATCCATCCACAATGGAGAACGACGATCAAATGCCAACATGGGAAGACCCATGGGTTCATCACCTGAACATGCAGTATGGTGATAGGTTTGAACAGAGGGAACCCTCCACTGAAGATAAAACAATCCAAATTAACATGGCCGACGAGGCCAACCAAAAGCCTATATTCATCAGCGATAGCCTTCCCTTAAATGAGAAGGAGGAATTAATTGCTCTCATCAGGGAATATATTGACGTCTTCGCTTGGAACTATGAAGACATGCCAGGGCTCGACCCCAATGTGGCAATGCACCGCCTCGATATCAAGTCGGATGCCAAACCTATCAAACAACAGTAAAGACGATTTTATCCGCAGATTATGGAAGCCATTGAGGCAGAGGTTAAGAAATTGATCAAATCAGGGTTTATCCGAGAGGAGCAATATCCAGACTAGCTAGCCAATATTGTTCCAGTCATGAAGAAGAATGGTAAAATCAGGATTTGCATCTACTTCAAGGACCTGAATACGGCATGTCCAAAAGACGACTTTCCTCTCCCAATCACGGATGTCATTATCGACAATACGTGCGGATTTGAGAGAATGTCTTTTATGGATGGCTTTTCAGGATATAACCAAATCAAGATGCACTCAGATGACGAGAAGCATACAGCATTCAGAACGCCCCTCGGTGTCTTTTGCTACACGGTGATGTCTTTCGGTCTAAAGAATGCAGGCGTCACATACCAGCGAGCAATGACTAAGATTTTCCAAGAACATCTCAGGAAAACAGTCGAGTGCTACGTTGATGATTTGGTTGTAAAAAGCCGCAACAAAGAAGATCACATCAAGGACTTGAAGACGATGTTCGATCTCATGCGGAGTCATCAATTGAAGATGAACCCCACTAAATCCTTTCTTGGAATGTCCAACGGAAAATTCCTTGGATTCGTCGTCACCAGTAAAGGTATACATATCGATCCCGATAAGGTGAAGGCGATACATGAACTGCAACCCCCTAGAAATCTAAGAGAACTCAGAGGATTGCAAGGACGTTTAGCTTACATCCGGCGGTTCATCTCAAATCTTTCTGGGAAGTGCTAACCATTCTCTAAGCTAAACAAGAAATGTGTGTCATTTATTTGGGACGACGCCTGCCAAAAAGTACTCGAAGATATCAAAACATATCTGACGAATCCTCCTATTCTCATTGCACCAAAATCAGGTAAACCGTTCTTGATTTACCTCAAGGCGATGAACCACTCGATAAGTGCTTTACTAGCACAAGACGATGATAACGGTCATGAACAGACAGTCTATTACTTAAGTCAAACTTTGGTAGGCGCCGAGCCTTGATATCCGATGATTGAGAAAGAATGCCTCGCATTGGTATTCGCAGTACAAAAGATGCGGCATTAGTTGGTTGGACAGACGATTTACGTCATTTCTAACGTTAATCCAGTATGGGTATTTATGACGCAACCGGCCTCTATGAATTGGCGGTTAGCGAAGTGGGCCCTTCTCTTGTCCCAATATGATTTGCACTTCAAACAACAGAAGTCGATCAAAGGACAAGCAATTTGTGATCTTTTGGCGGCAAACCCGACAACGGATACGGCAGAAGTATATGATGACTTGCCGGATGAAACCCACGAGGTTAATACTACATCGCACCAACAAGTATGACAATTATACTTAGATGGTGCTTCAAGGGCAGTTAATGTGGCAATAACCCCCGGATGTTCTAAAGTCTCCTCCGGAGTTGGAGTTGTCTTAGTTTCCCCGGGGAAGCATGTGATGCCTCGGGCTTATTCACTAACCGATCCATGTTCCAATAACGTAGCCGAGTACAACGTGCTTCTCATTGGACTCAGTTTCGCCAAGGAGCTGGGAGTCGAATATCTTGAAGCTTTTGGGGATTCTTAATTGATAGTTAACCAAGTCCGTGGAGAGTATGAAGTCAGGAACCGAGACCTGATCCCGTACCACCAGGAGGCCATCAAAATGGTAGATTCTTTTGAAGAATTCTTCATTGAATACATCCCTCGTCTCCAGAATGCTTATGCGGATGCACTGGCAGCACTAGCGGTATCACTTGCGCAGCCTCCCAAAACTGAACTGCTAGTCACAGTAAGATCGCATCAACTCTGCATACCCATATACAATATGGATATCGAAGAGGAAGATGATAGAAACATAAGCGCCAAGGAGGTGAACTCAACTCAAATTGAGTCTGAGTCCCGAGATTGGCATTTTCCTATCATTGACTACGTCTAATATGGTATTTTGCCAGAAGATGTAAAAGAAAGGGAATCAATCCGCCGAAGAGCACCAAGATTCTTCTATAATACCGAGACTCATACATTATACCGTCGAGGGTAGGATGGTTTGTTACTCCGATGCCTTTCGAACAAAGAAGTAGAAGAAGTTCTTAAGGAAGCAAACGAAGGAGAATGTGGTGCGCATCAGCCCGGTCCCAAGCTGTATGATCGCATCAGGAGAATGGGATATTTTTGGCCGACAATGGTTCATGATGCAATCAAATACGCCCGAGAATGTCATGCCTGTCAAGTACATGCAAATTATATGCACCAACCACCGAAGCGTTTACACACATCCACCACATCTTGGCCGTTCGAGACATGGGGTATGGATATTGTCGGTCCTATTTTCCCCCCTTCAGTCAAAGGTGATCGATTCATTCTCGTAATCACGGATTACTTTTCAAAGTGGGCTGAAGCGATTCCGCTTAGAGAAGTGAAGACGAACAACGTCATCAATTTCATCAAACACCATGTCATATACCGACACAGCGTGCCAAGACGGATTATTCATGATAACGGTCCATAGTTCATAAGCAACGCTTTCGTCAGGTTTTGTGACAAGTTCAAAATTCAAGATATTTCGTCAACAGCTTATTATCCCGCCTCGAATGGATTAGCTGAGGCTTTTAACAAGACGATCATCAAAATCCTGTCAAAGCTCGTGAAGACCAATAAACGAGACTGGGATGATAAACTCGGTGAAGTACTCTGGGCTTATCGTACCACCATACGTACACCTACAGGAGCTACCCCATATTCGTTGGTATACGGATGTGAAGCTGTGCTACCATTGGAAATCCAAATCTCATCCCTTCGGATAGCTCTCGTAACTGAGATGACGACGGAAGAACAACATCAGAAACGTCTCGAAGAACTCAAAATGTTGTATGAAAAGCGCTTGGAAGCTCAACAACACATTGAGTTTTATCAAGCCAGAATATCTAGGGCTTTTAACAAAAGAGTCCGACAGAGAAGCTTCAAGGAAGGAGATCTGGTCCTCGCTGCTCACCGACCAATAATCCTCAACTCCAAGAAGAAAAGTAAATTTGAACCCAAATGGAAAGGACCGTTTGTAATTAACACAGTCTACTTAAACGGCGCATATCGCCTGATTACTCAAGAGGGCGTCAGGCAATTAATGCCAATAAATAGGAAGTTCCTGAAAAAGTACTATCCCTAGTACATTTAGGATAATCCATTTATCGGGAAGTTTCTTGAAGAATATTACACTTAATATTCTAGAGGATAACCCAAAATCATTTTCACCACCAAAGTCCCTCACTGATCAATTTCAATTGACAGTGAGTCCACCAAAAGTGTCTTTCTGGCCCAAGCCACCAACAAATTCCCCTCTTGATTCTTTCCACGAACAAGAGGTCCACTTTCAGTTCAGAGTCCCCTTTCGATAAACGAAAGAACTCCCTTCTTTTTCTCTTTGGTTAAACCTCCTCATGGTTATAACCGAAGTTGAAATTTCATTTCGATAAACGAGAAACTCATCTTCAGACTAGATAACCAATCCTATAAAACGTAAATTTATCTAGATTTTCCATATTCTCACAGTGGAGATCCCACTTCTAGTTTCTTTTGCGCTGGAAATAGAATATAAAATTCTTCCTTTCCAGAATCAAGGAATAGAATATAAAATTCTTCCTTCCTTATATTCGGGTTCGCCTTCACCCTAAAAGAAGACCGGGAAATAGAATATAAAATTCTTCCTTTCCCACACCAACCTTTTTTAAGAATTTATCAATCTAGGATTCATCCTAGGAAGTTTATCCCGAATCCTAAGCAGGGATAAGTCTGCGCCTAACACGCGCTGCCGGTTTAGTCTTTCTTCGTAGAAAAAGACACCAGAGTTCGATTCTGGGGTATCCTATCCTGAAACCTAAGCAGGGATAAGCCTACGCCTAACCCGCGCTGCCGGTTAGTTCTTAACCGTTAAAAAGAACACCCGTTCACATATTCAACATTGTGGCAGGTTGTTATTAATAACACCAAAATCCATGCCTTACACGCATGGGGAATTTCATCCTGAATCCTAAGAAAGGATATGCCGACGCCTAACACGCATCGCCAGGTTAGTCTTTTACTGTCTAAGAAGACACCAGAACCTAATTCTGGGGACCTTTATCCCGAAGCCTAAGTAGGGATAAGTCAGCGCCTAACACGCGTTGCCGGATAGCCTATTACCGTAACAATAGCAAAGTCTACGTATTCGAAGTCGTAGCGGTGAGTCTCAGAGAATTCACTCTCTTAGCACAACGTTACATGCGGAACGGATTTAGACAATCCGCATGCTAGCCCGACTCAAACGGTAGTCGGTAAAGGCTAATCAAATCCGTTGAAGGCTGGGGGTTAGCCAAAAATCCTAAAGTCAACGCCTAACAAGCGTTGCTGGGTAGCCTATTCCCGTAATAAATGGTAAAGCCTATGTATTCGACATTATAGCACAAAGTCTCAGAGAATTCACTCTCTTAGCACAACGTTACATGCGGAACGGATTTAGACAATCCACATGCTAGCCCGACTCAAACGGTAGTCGGTAAAGGCTTATCAAATCCGTTGAGGGCTGAGGGTTTGCCAAAAATCCTATGAGTATTATGGTCAATCATTCTAAACAGAGTGAGAAATCATAATAAAGATAAAGATAAAACCATTTCCGCTAAAAGGATCAAAAGTCAAAATATTTAGCAAATGAAATCATACATCAAGCCCATGGCTAAAAATCTGCTGACTAAACTTAGACAGCTTCTCATCATAAGCTTGCCTAAGCTCATCCTGCAATTTAGCTCTAATAGACTCTTCAGTGGTGGCTAAAGTCTTCACAGCAACCTCCTCCGTCTCGACCAGCTTCTGCTTCAAAGATTTCAACTCCTCAGATAAGGCAATGTGGGCTTGCTGATCCTGTACCTTCGTCATTTGAAGGATACTCAAAGTCTCCTCTTCTTCACGAAGTCCTCTTCTGAACTGTTCTATCTTGGTCTCACAAGAGGCAATAGAAAAGTCAAGATCGGCAAGTGAAGATGATCTAACAGCAAGGTTGGCCTCAACTCAATCTACCCGATCCCGCTGCACCTGAATCTCGAACTCAGTAAAAGTTCGAGTATCGCGCCATGTCTGTAAGCAAGTATCCAAATTGGCAGCAATGAATGAAGAGGCACCTGCATCTCGGAGCTCATGTAACATCTGAAGCTCGTGCTCTAGGCAATCAAGGTCATCAATTATAGCCTTCGCCAGATCCGGATATCCTGCATCCCTTGTTGAATTTATTCTGGAATCAAGGAAAGGCTTGAATTGGTGAAGGAAGAGTCCGCCGCGGAAGAGTTTGCCAATCATAGTATTCACGAAGGAGAAGAAGGAGCGAACTTCTATACAGATGATGATCTTCTCAGGATCGTTGTCTGATAACAACTCCTTCACGAGGACATGAAGCCGAGAAGGAAGCCCTACACAAAAAGGGGGAAATCCGTCAAAAAGCCTTGATGAGGAAATAAATGACATTTCTCAGTTGCTTAATTCATACCTTCTTCCCCTTGAGTAACTGGGGGTAGTGGAGGTGTAACCGCTGTCGATGTATCAGCTGATGTAGTTGGTCTCACAGCCGGCTCAACAAGATCAATCTCGACAAAAGCTTCTATCAAACACAAAACGGAATTCTCAGATTCATCACATTATAGCTGCATTAGTCAAAAAATGGCTAGTCCTATAATTAACCTGAGAAGAGGCACGTACCATCAAAAAGACCATCCTCGGAATTCTTGGGGAGTGTAGACTCAGGAAACATATCTTCAGGCATTTGGTCATCAATCGGAGGAGAGCCATACATAAAGTGGAGCATAGGAGTGTCCACAAGCAAACCTTCCTCGTCGAAATCATCAGTCGAAAAATCTGACACAAGAAAATATAAATGCAAAAGAAGAATAAAGAGACTACGACCAATGGAAATGAGTTACCTCTTACGGATGTGTTAGCCTCTCTACTCCCAACATCCACGTTTGCCCCCTACAATTTATCTAAAAGAGAAAGAAGAATAGAGACAATTAAGGGAGGCATGAATTTTGAATCATTCAACTCCTTTGTTTGCCATCTAAAGGATATATTGTCAATGGTAGATGTACCTGGATTTGCTGAATCGGGTCCTACATTGATAGTCTCCCTAACGTCGGCAGCTTCTGCAGGCTTTTTTGCCTGGTGTGGTAAGTCAGGCTCACCAGAAAATACAAAATCATGAGGAGCAGGATCGAGACTCATCTCGCCTTCCCCACGATCTCCTATATAAAGATGGAAAAGCATGAGCGCGAAGTTCTGAATGATCAAGAGGATGGTCTATAGGGTAGATGTTACCTCCGTCGCTAGCGGGATCATCACCAGCCAAATCCATCTCAGGTGTTCGTGGATCTGCACGCGGCTTGTGGGCTAGTCTCTTCCGCCTAGCAGCCGGGACAACAATCGGAGGTCTCGCCTGAGTAAAAGGACGGAATTCTTCTTCCTTATCAACCACTGTCCCTAAAACATCAAACAGTTGTCAAAATTAATAATTCTGGAGGACAGAGAGAAAAGATAAGTGATTAACCTCACTCGAAATATTCCTCGTAATTTTTAGGATCTCTGCCTGAGGCCTCTTCAGCAGAATTAAAGGTCTTTTTTCCTTCTTCGTCAATTCGACGAGTCTTGCCCCGCGTCCTCTGTGACCGAGCATCTTCTCGAACCACACGAGAATCAGCTTGAGAAGCCTCCTCATCCACTAACTCTGTAATCGGCTTCACGGGGACTGGTTTGTTAGCTGCTAACAACCACCTGCAGCTTAAGAATATGAGCTTTAACTGACGCTCAGCACTAGGGAGACTGAACTTAGCACCAGTGCAGCCCGTCATGGTCCACAGCCATTCTCGAAGACCGTCCACCAAACCGCCGTGAGTCCGAAGCTGCTGACGCGGGTTCCTGACATAAAGCTGATCATAGCCAAACTGGCGAGCGAATCGGTAGGGTAGATATGGCTCTATAAAACACTGATTCCTCACCCGGAAGGTCAGATAACCCGGCCTAATGTTCACTAGCCAATTAAAGTAGCCGATATCTAAACGAGTTCGATACTCCCTCGGCCTCTCCTCATCAATCAAACACTCGCCGTATCGGCTGAAGAACTGCAGGAAGCAAGTGGAAAATGCCCAACACTTGTGGACCTTTAGCTGCTTCCTGACATCAAGGAATCCTCGCCCCTCCCACCTGCCATTCTCAAACAACTGTAGTAGGGGAACAGAGCGGTCTGTGGTGTTAGGTATCGACATCATATCAGAACGATGAAGGACGAACCAAGCCATCAAATAAGTGTATGGAAGCTCCACCTTAATAAGAGGAATCCGAGCCGACGGTACACCTTCTTTCTGTGTAAAAGCACTAGAAATCTGTCGAAGCCCTCGATGAATGTTAGCTACCATCACCGGAAGAAGCGAAAGTTCCTTTTTGTAGGCAAGCTGAACCGCTGGGTAGAGCACTTCCAATGGCAAAATGTCACTAGACTGATACGGGACCACACATTTCTTTAACCAGATAGCGAGGTAACCTGCAAGAAGGGTCATCGGCTGAATCAATGCGGTCCCATGCCACAAGAATGATTTAAACTTGTTCCCGGCAGGAAAGCCACTCTCGGGACTGCTAATGGTATAGGAGTGAGCGTCAGTCTTCTTCAGCAGACCATTAACCTCTGAAGGAGTAAGTGTTGCCAGCTCACAAATAGCCTCGCCAGAATTGCTCTCCAGATTTCTGAACAAGTAACACGCGAATTGCTTCAGGCTCACCTGTGACTTAATCCTCTTCACTAAAGGCTCAGACTGCGCCAAGACAATATGGTAGTGACATGCGAGATCCCATAAATTCTCATAGCGGTTGGGCATGCGATCCTTCAGCTGACTCAACTCATGGTTGGAGGGAAAGTACTCCTGATATAACATCTGGCCCATGGGCAAACCAGAAATCTTCTGCATCTCATGGAGAGCCAAGCCCAACTCTCTGTGTCTAGTCAGGAAAGTGTTCGAATCCGGGTTATAGAGCTCGTACAAAGCGAAGAAATGTTTAGCGCTGATGGGTAAACCATACATGGTGGAACGAATAGCTACATATAGACCACAAGCGTGCAACTCCTCGCTCCATCGGCTTAAGACATAGTTCGTCATGCGAGCCCACCAAAGCCTGTCTGTAGAATGGACCCAGCCATAGAATTTGTGGCGCAACGCAGGCATCTCCCATCCTAAGTTGGCGAGATGATTCTTCAAAGTAGAAGCAGAAGCAAGAAACTTGTTACGCGACGGTGTATCCAACCCCAATACTCCAGGACGCAATCCAATGATATGACTCCTGCTCGAACCAGGAGCTACCTAATGAGTAATATAGCCACAATGAATGCTCTCATGCTCCTCCGTCAAACGCCACGACATCTCCCGTGTCACGAGCTCAGTCAATGAGCGGTGATAAGAAATCTGTGGTCGCCAGATTGTTCGAGCGGGAAATTGCGTTATTCTTCATTGATGATTCTGTTACAACTTTGACAACAACTTTATGCGTTTACAAAGAGATCCGGTCTTTTTATAAGATCCGGTTTACAACAAAATCAAAACAAAGAAATAAAGATTACAACTTTCCTTGAACAAATCACGAGTTTCCTGTTTTGCGGTCCCTCGCTTTGTGGGGTTCTTTGCCTGTGCCGGGGTTGATTACCATGGACCACCGCGCAATCTCGATCCGAACGGATCTACGTGGTATAACGGGTACTATCCCACCAAGGAGATAATAGCCGAGAGGGATCGTTTCACCAAGGAAACGCTCGCTCTAATCTCGGGATCTAAGAACCAAGCTTAGATCCGGAGTAGTATCACGTAGATCTGGTTATCCAAGTCTTCAAGCCTTCACAATCCGAGTTGAGGTCGCAATCCGGCAGAGTTTCGGCTCTTCAGAAGTTTCAGAAAAAGTCCTCTCAAATGAACGAGTGCCAGGCCTATTTATAGGCACTCAAGACTGTGCCTTTGGCACAAAAACCGCCTAGCCACCTCTGGGTGGCTCGGCCTTGGCCGAGCCACCCTGAGGTGGCTCGGCCACCGAGCCACCCTAGGGTGGCTCGGCTTGGGCCGAGCCACCTTAGGGTGGTTCGGTTCGGGCCGAGTTCCCCCAGGTGCGCTGGTTTCGTCGTTTTCCGGTGTTTCCGGTTCTCCGTCGTTCGGATTTGATTCGGTTTCTGGAATCGACTCACTGACTTGATTCCAAATATGGCAGTTAATCCGTTTCTGAGTTCGAGTCCGGGATTGGCCTTGATTCGATCGTTATATCACCGAGTTCGCTCTTGTTTAGATGACTCGGTGATTCCCCGAAACGTTGGTTCGATTCCACGTTCGTACGTGTTCCATTGTTCGTGTGCCTTGTCGCCTCGACCTTTCGTTGATTTGTTCAGGTCTTGATTCGATTCCCCGAATCTTCATTTGGCAGTAGCTCTGCTTCGGTGTTTGAGTTCAAGTCCGTTTTGTTGTTGGACGACTCGTTAACTTTCCGAACCATTGGTTTGGTCCTGCACGCAAACGTATTCCGTTGCTTGCGTGCCTCGTCGCTCGAATGTCCGTTGTTTTGTCGAATCATCGTGCTGAGCTAAGCTAAGGGACCTATAGGCAATTTTATACACCTACAGATACCCCCTCCACAGTGTTTCAGTCTCGTTCTTTTATAGAAGAGTCTGGAATACTTTGGATGTGATCGTCCCAACCTTGAGTCGGTATAACGGGACCTTGGAATGGCTTCTGTTCTGGCTTCCTTCAATTCCACCAGGTCATTCAGTGCTTTGTAGAACGCCTGTGAGGATTCCGGTGCTGCATTTATTGTCTGACCGTCGTCGGAATTTGAACTTGAAGTCGATTCCTAGATTTCCAATCATTAGCTTTTGTTGGTTGGTTCAACGTGCAACTTTCGTTCGATTGTCGGCGTCGAGTCTTCTTTTGAGACGCGTTGTCCGGCGTCGTGTTATTGAGTTATCCTTAAGAATATTTTTAGAAGAATATTCTCCAGGAACTTCTCAATAAAAATAGGGAATAGTTTATACTCGTATACCTTATTGGAGTATTTCCGTGCTCAAAATGAGCTGAACCGGCTTGAAAATGAGCCAAAAAAAGGCAGTATTTGAGGCTCAAAAATCTTTCCAAACCTTCCGAATATGTGAGAGAAGGATTAAATAGGTGAGGAACTGAACCGTAGATCGATCTGAAATCATTTCGATGCTTAATCCAGCTCTAATTTGAATTCTGGTTCGAATTTGGTTCAAACTGGTTCGAAATTGGTTCAAACTGGTTCAATCTGGTCTATTCAGACTCAATTTGGCTCATTCTGGCTCAGTCTGATCCACTCTGGCTTGGTCTGGTCCAGCCAGGTTCAATCTGGCTCAATCTGGTCCATTCAGACTCAATTCGGGCTCATTCTGACTCAGTCTGGTCCAATTTGGGCTTGGTCTGGTCCAGCCTGGTCTGGTCTGGTTCAACCAGATCTGGTTCAAGGCTATAAAAGAGGCATTTTTCTCTTTTTTTTCTTTTCTTTTCTTCCTTCTCTCTAGGGCCGGCCCCCCCCCCCTTGTCCTCTTTTTGATTTTTCTCTTCCCTCGAGCGTCTTTTCTCCTTGAAACTTTGATAGTTGTCCTGGATCTAGGCTTCCTTTTGATCTTGGACTGAAAAATCCCTCAAAAATCCAATTTTTTAGAATTTCTTTCAGGCCCCTCGAGCGCGTGCTGAGAGTTTCTAAAAAGGTCTCATTTTTGTTGGATCTCTAGCCTTTCTTCAGGTAAATCTCCCACAATTATGATCTTTTTCATGCTCAATTTAATTTATGCATTTGTAGGATCATATGTGAGGGTTGAGGGTGTGATTTGACACCTCGATTTAATCTTTTAGGGGTGTAGATCTGATAAAAAGGTGATCTTTTTTCTAGATCTGACTTCTTTTGATTTATTTTGCAGCTCGTCATGCCGCGTTCTTCGAGAGGTCGTTCCCCTGCCATGTCAGCTGATGGTGCGCCGCCTTCCTACGCCGGTGAGCTATTTTTTGGCAATATTTGGAAATTTACAAATTAGTCCTTTTTTTCTTAAAAATTTGTAAATTGGTCCTTTTTACCCCACGTTGTTCTCCTTGGCGAGGCAATCGGGAAGAGCCTTG
>BQKN01000814.1:0-30616 GCA_022839385.1 Asparagus kiusianus
CTGGGGATTAGGGGGCAACATGATTCACGGGAAATATCTCTTTAGGAATTTCCCATTGATTGGCATCATGAGCCTGTCTCCTTATTAATTGATGAGGCGATATGCTCCGTTCGAATAAACTGAGTCTATTACGAAGGGCCCTTCCTATTTAGGATTGAACTTCCCTTTGGTTTTGTGTGTCATCACCATGGGTCGTCTGTTGGCCAAGACCAAATCGCCTTTCTTGAAAGTTCGTTCCTTAACCTTTTTATTGTAGGCTTTGGAAATCCGAGCTTGATAGAGTTCGATCTGCTGCTTAGCTTGAAGTCGTTTGTCGTCTAGGGCTTCAAGTTCTTGCAGGCGCCGTTGATGCCTTTCTTCTTCTGTTAGCCCCGTCGTGATAGCGACTCTCAGAGAAGGAATCTGAATTTCTAGTGGTAATACGGCTTCACAGCCATATACCAGCGAGAACGGTGTAGCTCTCGTAGGGGTCCTCACCGTTGTGCGGTAAGCCCACAAACATTCGCCGAGTCTTTCATCCCAATCACGTCGACTCTTGGAAACGAATTTCTTGAGAAGTTTCACAATGGTTTTGTTGAAGGCTTCTGCAAGACCATTCGCCGGCGGGTAATATGCCGTAGATGCAACGCTCTGGATTTTGAATTTGTCACAAAACCTCTGGAACCCAAAACTGACGAATTGCGTCCCATTGTCATGAACTATCCGCCTCGGGACTCCAAAACGGTAGACAACATGGTGTTTGACGAATTTAATTACGTTGGAAGTTTTGACTTCTTTCAACGGGATTGCCTCCGCCCATTTGGAGAAATAATCGGTCATAGCCAGGATGAACCGATGTCCTTTAGAAGTTGGAGGAGAAATTGGACCTACAATATCCATGCCTCATTCTTCAAATGGCCATGACACAGATGTGGGATGTAAGTTCCCAGGTGCTTGGTGGATGAAATCCCCATGAATTTGGCACGCATGACAACTTTTAGCGTAGTCAACCGCGTCTGAGAACATCTTTGGCCAGTAATAGCCAATTTGTCGGAGGCGATCCCCTAATTTAGCTCCGGGCTGATGAGCTCCGCACATCCCGTCGTGAGCTTCCTTGAGGGCCTCTTTTGCTTCCTTTTGAGAAAGACATCGGAGCAAAATGCCGTCATGGGATTTACGATACAGAGTCTGAGTGACTGCATCGTAATAGAATCGGAGGGCCTTTCGTTTGATGCCGGCCACTTCCTTAGGATCGTCAGGTAAGATTCCGTATAGGACATAGTCAATATATGGAAATCGCCAATCTCTAGACTCGAAATCTATGGAGGTCGTACAGACTTCCTCCGTCATTGTCTTGTCTGAGCTTTCCTTCTTAGGAATCTTGGAGGAGTATAGTTCACGTCCTGAGACTGGGATTGTCGTTTCAGTTCCTGGTGGTAATGCCAGCGAAGTTGCCAATGAAGCCAAAGCATCTGCGTAAGCGTTCTGGGCTCTTGGAATGTATTCGATAAAGAATCCCTCGAACTGCTTAGCTTGCTTCAACACTGCGAAGTAGTATGGGATTAAGTCCTCATGACGTACTTCGTATTCCCCTCGGACTTGATTTACAATGAGTTGAGAATCGCCATAGGCCTCCAGGTGCCGAATGTTGAGTTCTTCGGCAAGTCGCATCCCTAGTAATAACGCGTTATACTCAGCTACATTGTTGGTACACGGTTCGATTAAGGAAAATCCTCTTGGGATTACGTGACCGTTAGGCGATACGAGCACCACTCCTACTCCCGCAGTAATCGCTCCGTGAGGGTTTGCTCTAGACGCGCCGTCGAAGAATAGTTTCCACACTTGTGTCGATTCTTGAGCAACACAAGCTTCGGCGACTTCGTCGGGCAATTCTTCATACAACTTAGATGTCCCTGGCACCGGGTGGTCGGCCAAGAAATCTGCCAATGCTTGACCCTTTACTACCTTTTGGGGCATAAATTGCATGTCGTATTGTGACAATAGGATAGCCCACTTTGCTAGTCGACAATTCAGAGATGATGGTTTCGACATCAGAACTCTCAAGGGATTCACCTTAGAGATGACCTGAATGGTTTGTCCAACTAGGTAATGTCGCATCTTTTGAATTGCGAACACCAAGGCGAGACATTCCTTTTCGACTGGATTGTACCGATGTTCGGCTCCCATCATAGTCCTGCTCAGGTAATAGATGGCTTGCTCTTGACCTTGCTCGTTGTTCTGAGCTAACAAGGCTCCAAGAGAATGGTCCATGGCTCTCACATATAATAGGAATGGTTTTCCTGATATCGGGGCTACGAGAACTGGTGGTTGAATGAGATATCTCTTAATCTCCTCGAATGCTCTTTGACACTCAGTATCCCAAACAAAGGATATTCCTTTCTTCATGAGCTTTGAGAAAGGTTGGCAGCGCCCAGAGATATTTGATATAAATCTTCGAATGTAGGCTAGTCTACCTTGCAAACCTCGGAGTTCTTTGAGGTTCTTCGGCGGTGGCATATCTTGGATGGCGCGCACCTTCTCTGGATCTAGAGAAATTTCCTTGGATGTGACAATAAATCCCAGGAATTTTCCACTTGATACTCCGAGAAATGATTTTGTTGGGTTCATCTTCAGCTGATGTGTCCGCATGATATCGAACATTGTCTTCAGATCTGCAAGATGATCACCCTTACATTGGCTTTTCACCGCTATGTCGTCAACATAGCATTCTATCTTTTTACGTAGATGTTCGTGGAAGATAGTGTGCATTGCACGTTGATAGGTTGCGCCTGCATTTTTTAGGCCGAAGGGCATCACTGTGTAGCAATACACCCCCAGCGGTGTTCTGAATGCAGTATGCTTCTCGTCGTCCGGGTGCATCTTGATCTGATTGTACCCGGAGAATCCATCCATAAAAGACATTCTTTCATATCCGCAAGTGTTATCGATCATAACATCCGTGATAGGAAGCGGGAATTCGTCCTTCGGACAAGCTGCATTAAGGTCGCGAAAATCGATGCATATACGGACCTTACCGTTTTTCTTGGGCACGGGAACAATATTAGCCACCCAGTCCGGGTGTTGTTCCTCTCTGATAAAGCCTGAGTCTATAAGCTTTTTCACTTCAGACTCAATTGCTCCCATGATCTCTGGACGAAACCGGCGTTGTTGTTGCTTAACGGGTTTGGCATCCGGATCAATGTTGAGACGGTGCATAGCCACTTTTGGGTCGAGACCTGGCATATCTTCATAATTCCAAGCAAAGACATCTATATATTCTCGGACGAGAGATATAATATCTTCTTTCTCAGTTGGTGATAAGCTTTCGCTTATGAAAATTGGTTTGGGGTCAGATTCATCTCCCATGTTGACCTGGATTACGTTATCTTCAGTGGGTGGTTCGCGTTGTTCGAAACGCATATCCCATAAGACGTTAAGACGTTTGATCCATGGGTCATCGGTTGATTCAATTAACCCTTCTTCACCCCCTGCCTCTTTATCTGGGTGACTAGTTGAAACCATATTCACGGTCAGATTTCTAAAGAGAGGTCCGATACTGACATCGGACTCATATGCAGATGTTCCGGATGAGTGGTCCTGACGCAGATAATTACTTATTTTATTTTTCGAGACAGCGGGAGGTGTGACAAATCCTAAACCCCTTCTAGTCTTTTGATAGTAATCTGGGGGTTTCCCTTTGGGGGTTAGGGACATTCGGATTGGTGTTCGCCTTCCCTTCCCGAAGTTTAGACCTTATTTTTCGTTAAAGTCATACCCCATTTGTTTCATTAGTCGAAGGGAGTTAGGTTTGTGATAATAGAATTGAGGAACTCCATCGTCTTCCTCCGAGCTTCCTCGTTTGAGTTGTATCGGTTTGACTTTTCCGAAACAGATCGGCTTCCGCCCTTTCCTTTTGGATGAGACTTTAAAGAAAGCCTTCTGTGCGTCCTCTATTTCTTCGTCTGAAACAAAAGACGACTTGATCGGCAATGTGAAGGATGCCTCTGTGCACAGTACGTGCCATGGGTTGGTACCTGCACTAGAATTATTCTCTATTTGTTTATTGTTAAGAGAGACATCAGACAAGTACGCTAAAATGAAATCTTCATTAATGCACCACTCACCCCCATTCGGTACATCATTATTACTCTCACCCTGACCCATTACATCAAAGTTTAATTCCCAAGGACAGTCTTCGTCAGGATCTGGCTCGATGTCAGCTTCGTTACCGCTGTCTACATCTTCTTTCTCTTGGGACTCCAGATAGAAGACGGAGTCGGTGTGGAAGTTTTCTACTCCTCGGAAGGGGTATTTTTCTACGATTAAGGTTCGAACTTCGCCCTTGTCATTGGCGTACTTCATAACCTGGTGCAGGGTGGATGGGACAATGCGGTTTGCATGTATCCATGGTCGTCCTAGTAAAAGATTGTAAGACGTGTCCGCATCTATGATGTAGCATGCTACCTCAGACTTGAGATCTCCGATCTGGCACCTGAGCTTGATCTTTCCCAGGGGTCGGGTACTGTTCGCATTGAACCCGAAGATAGTAGTCTGGGTAGTGTGCAGTCGGTGCATAGGAATCCCTAATACCTGCATGACCCTGTAGGGCATGATGCTGAGCGCTGAGCCCGGGTCAACTTGAACACGACTGATTTCTGAAGATCCAATATACCCTGTGTAGTACAGTGGTCGGTCATGTTCGTGTTTGACCTGTATGTCTTCTTGTGTGAATGATATGCATGGTAGACTTCTTGCCGCTTGCAGGCATTGCAGACAGGTTTGATCATCAGAAGCCTCGGGAATCGGAGTGACTTGTGTAATAAAGCTCTCCGTATTCTTTAAAGCTTCGATCAGAGCTTCCTTGGTAGTTTTAGATAACTTCAAGAGCTCGTATAAAGTGATTCTGGCCGGTATGTTGGCCAATTGTGCCATGACGTTGAATTGAAAGGGAGCACTTGACTCCCCGAGTTCCTGGTGAAGATTTTTATTGAACCGGAGCTCTTTTTGTTTGCCTTTGTCGACCGGCTTCTTCGGCACAGAACTCCCAGCGTCTTGGGGCTGTTCTTCCACCTCTTGAGCATTCTGGCTGTAATCCCTCAAGTAGGCTTTTCCTGACTGAGTGCCAGGGTTGTCTCCTGGATATGCTGCCAGGACAATCCTCTCCTCTTCTGAATCAGTAAGAGGTTTGAGGTGGTCATCGTTTTCGGTAACGGAGGGGCTAATCATGTTGGAAGATTTAGCCTTGCCTCCCTTCTTTCTGGACGAGGTGCTCGTCCACTGTTGATCTCCAAGCAAGTCAGGGTGGACCCACATGATTTCCCCTTTTGGGGTGGTGAGGGGTACCAACCCCCTATCCTTCTGACTATGCAAGTCAGCATTCTTTAGGTGCATTTCTCCCTTGCGGATGGTTACAACACCGTTCGCGGTTACCACCGGGGGAAAGTCACCAAATTGGACCGCTATCATATTAGTGGATACGGTCTTCTGCTCTGGCTTCAAGGTGAGCACATTAGCGTTTACCAAATTCTGCAAGATGTCTTTGAAGACATAGCACTTTTTGGTAGGGTGCCCCAGAAATCTGTGATAACGACAATAGTTGGGGTCATCTACTTTCCCTGCTTCATCTGGCTTTCTGATTTCAGGCAACTGGAGCTTGTTGTTCTTTCGAAGCAATTGGAATAAGGTATCCACATGCTCTTCTTTGAATGAATATTGTTTGGGCGCTCTTTGCTGATTTGGCGTTTTGCCTTGCTTGTTCGGCGGCAGAACTCGCGTGTAGTCGGCTGCCAAAGTCTCCTTTCCCTTAGACCGCTGGGCATTTTGCTGATTGCGTTGCTGTTGCGGTTTGGGTTGTGGCACTTCTTCATCTTTGACACGCGCCACAATCTCCTCTGCTTGTTCTCCTTGCGAAACTAGTTGTCTCCAGGAGCGACACTCTGCTACTCCCATCTGAGCGAGGAGTTGGGTCTGCAGGTTGTGCCTGCACGTTGCAACCAGAGTTGATTGAGTCATACCTGAGGGGCATCGCAATGCCATGCTGCGGAATCTTTCTACATAGGTCTTGATTGACTCTCCTTTCCTTTGCTTAGTGGCAAGAAGAGTCGGGACGGAGACCTCTGTATCGTCCTCAAAGAATCTGGCTAAGAATAGCCTTTCCAGATCTACCCATTTTTGGATAGATCCAGCAGGCAGCTTCATGAACCATTCGAAAGCGACACCCTTAAGGGTACCGATGAATAACCTGGTCAGGATAGCATCATTCGCTACTACTTCTCCAGTTTGGGATTTGAAGTAGTAGATGTGTTGATTCGGCGATCCTGTGCCATCGAAAGGTTGTAAGGTAGGGGCCTTAAATTTTGGTGGGTAGAGAGCTGTATCCCACTCAGCAGGGTAAGGCCGTACTACTCCCTCTTCGCGAAGCTCGCTTCTGTTAGCGATTGCATTGAGACGAGCCTCCAGTTCATCCACCTTGGTGGATTGAGGGTGTAGTTCTTTTTCTATCTCCCTCTCACCTTCGGAAGAAGATCCCAGATTGTGAGTCTCACGATCTGAATGTTCGTGCACTCTTTGTTTTCCTTTCGAAGTTGTTCTCCGAGAAGATTCGGGTTTGTGGCCTTTTTCAGCAAGAAGCTGGGCCAACATCTCCTTTAATTGGAGAAGTGTTTCCTGCTGCGTTTGGAGTATGACACTATGTTCGTCCACTCTTTTGGCTATGTCTTCATGGTTCCCTGTTGTGTAAGCGGAAACCTCGCGAGCTCCAACAGAGCTTGAAGATTGAGATTCGGCTATTGCCGAATGTTCCTCACTTGTCGTAATGCCCTTGGCTAATTTTTGATAGTCAACCGGGCGAATAGTTCCCGTCCGAGTCCGAGTATTCTGATATACTCCTTCGAACTGGTCACAAATTTGTCGGACAGTTGGCGGATGACTCTCTTGTGACTCGTCAGAATCAGTATGCGAGGCCTTCCCTCGGCCGATCATGTTGATAGTGACCTGAGGGTATTCCGCTTCAGTTGTCTTCTTTCTGTTGCGGCGTTGTTGTTTGGCAGGCCTAACAACGTTTGTCAACCTATCGAATACTGACTGCCGAGGTGCGGATGCACAACAAGGGCATTCTGACAGGACTGCCGAGATGAGCCTCTCACATTGACATGAGTGAGCTGCTTGTGCTGTTGATTTTCCTCTCGACAATAATTCCCGTAAGTCAGAAATTTGGGAGGAAACTTTCCCCGGGCTAGGAGGTGGAGATGGAACCCCCTGCCCTTGGGTGGGTGAGGTTGGTTCTTGTCGAACGTGAATTTTAAAGCCACGCTGACCTTTTTGAACCTGACGAACCCTTTGAAGATCGCGTTCTTGAGACATAACGCGAGGGTCACGTTGAGATTTGTAAACACTAGGCCGAGGCCTGCGTTTAAATGAAGAACTTGACCTCTGAGGGTCGAGTTTTGGTTGAACGCGCCCCTGAGGGTCGCGTTTGGTTGGTGAAACGGACTCCTGAGAGTTACGCTTCGTTTGAACGCGCACCTGAGGGTTGCGTTTAATTTGTGAGACAGACTCCTGAGAGCCATGTTCAATTGGAACGCGCCCCTGAGGGGCGCGTTTAGTTTTGACAGCTCTCTTCTGAGGGCTGCGTTTTGATTGAACAACGCGCCACTCAGGGTCGCGTTTGAGCTGTATCAGCCTAGGTTCGTAGTCGGGCTCATTGCCACGCAGTGAGCGTTCTTCTTTGGGAACGCTAGGCTCGGTTGGATTTTCAGTAACGCGATGTTCGCGTTGGGTTAACAATCGGCTTTCTCGTAAGTGTGCTCGTCGTATGGATCTTCTCCGTCGGCGAGCAGCGTTCTTTTTGGCTTGTCTCAAAGCCTTAGCAGCAACGTCATTGACGTTCACAGGACTCGTCTCTTCCAAAGGCCGTTTGTGGGCCGAAGCACGTTGGGCTGACGCGGAGGTGGGATCTTCCGCCTGCAGAGCCAACTTGAGTTCCTGGCCGAAGGAGAGGGCTTTCTTCGGCACTTCGACAACAGAATTGACCTTCTTGGAGGTCTTGCGTACATCGTGCTTAGCCTTGGGGCTAAGCGATCCAGAGGATAATGCTTCCTCATATTTTGCTTGATCAAACTCCACGATGAGAGTTTCTACTGTCGTTCCCATGAGGTGGACGTCGGACTGCGCCACCACTTCTTCATCGGAAAAGCTAGTCCCCAGCAAAGTCGCCATCTTTTGTTTGTTGGAAAAATCGTAAAGAAGAGAATAAAGAAAATTTGACTTTGATTCCTTTGATCTCGGTTACAACTTGATTACAAAAGAGAAGAAAACGAATCTGGTTTTCTCCTTTGTTTAAAACTGGGTTCTTCTTGGTAGCGATGAAGTGCCTCCTTCGATTGCTTGCGTCGAACTTGCTCTCCGTTGACGATCCGACCGTCTCTTATCTCGTGGGAACGATGAACTTCTATAGGAAGTTTTATACGTAACTCTTTAATGAGTTTAAGAACTCTGAACGAGTTTAAACTCTGTAGATAGAGTTGTTAGAACCGAAAATTCGGTTAATGATCAAGCTGTATTCTGTTGTTGAAGAATCTTCTCAGATTTGATCTTCTGAGATCGATTCAAAAATCCTATCTCTAAGGATTTTGCTGCGGTTGCTGAATCACCGAACCAGGGTGGTTGAGATCCTCCAGAGTTTCCTTCAGCTGCTAACTCCTGATTCCACTCTTCAACCCCTCACGAGCCAGCCTGCTCTCTCTTCACTCAGTCGAGTTTGTTGAGTTTTATATGGGGATAAGGGGTTGTAACTGACCCCTATATCCGCTCCTACGTGGGCGAAAATCCCTCAGAACGTGGGATAAACGGTTCTGGAACCGTTCGACTTGTGTTTGAACAAGTCAAACGCCCACTCTGGCGTTCAGAACCCAACTTCGTGTCTTAGAATTGTGACGCAAGGGTCGGTGTTAGCTGAACATTGATGAACGCGAGGGTCGCTCGCGTTTTGATTTGTTCCTTGCTTGAAAACGCGGGGGTCGGTATGAGTTGAACCCTTATGAACGCGAGGGTCGCTCACGTTGAGTTGTGACTTGGAAACGCGGGGGTCGCCTGCACTTCCATATTTGTGACGTGGGGATGACTTCCGCGTTTTAGAAGGAGTTTGTTGACTTGTAACTTCTTCTGTAAGGTGTTGCAAAGACCGTTGTTCTGTAATCCTCGCTTTAGCTGTGGTGGAGTGTGAAAGTCGTCAAATTGTAACCTTCACTGTAGATTGTGAAGACTGCTGAATAGAGTTTCCATCAGTTATCGGAAGTGTCGTCGAATTGTAACTCTTCTCGATCTATGTGAAAAGGCCTCCATTTGCAGTTTCTTCGTTTATCGACCCGAAAGCTATTTGATTGTAGTTTTCGTTGTAGGAGCTTAGACGAGAATCAACATCCATAGTGTCTTTTAGACGAATATTTGCCCACAGCTCTCTACCAAGCAATTCACCAACTAAGTCCAACCTTTTATTTCTAAAATCATTACACTGCTCATCAGCATCTCTATTAGTCATGCTGTTGTCGCAGCCATCAAGATCAATCATCTCAGAAATGAGGTCGTGTTTGCGGTGATCGTGGAAGTCGTTTGATTGTGACTTCCGTTATCGGGGCTTGTTTTAATCAGCTATCCATTGTGATTTTTAGACAGCCTACAGTTGGATTTCGTGAGTCGATTCATGACAGACATGAGTCGACTCAACCTGATGAGTCGACTCATGTACATGTATGAGTCGACTCACGAGCTGAAAACTGGATTCTTCGAATCTGCTGCTCGCCGTCTCGTTCCACGCTTCCTCCTGCATTCCCTTGTACTGTTTGACACCTCTATTCTCATGCTATCATGAGAATCATCTATCCTCAAGCTCCCATGAGGATCGCTAAGCTCCCGAGGAGAAGATACACCCGTATCAATGTGTTAGCAGGAAACCCCCATCAACTTTAACATTTTTTTCGTAAAACCCCCCTAATGGCGTTAAGTGCAATGTTTGCACGGGTTGGTAAAATCACGCTAGGGTATGTTTTTGCCCGTGACAATTGCGGTTCATGCTTTTGGAAGCTTTTGTTGAAAAAGAATGAAAGTTGAAGGGGGTTTTCTGATAACCCCTAAAATTTAGGGGGGGCTTTATGGTATATTGAAATTTATGGGCGTTATCTGGTAATCATCCAAAAGTTAAGGAGGTTTTCTGAAATTTATCCTTTTTTTTCTCCTAAAACATTTTTCATGGGTAGTTTCTTAACAACTGGAAGTCCTGATTCAAAATTCAATAATCCAGAGTTCACTTAATTTATTTTGTTTATAGATGTGTAATTTGTTTTGTTACAGTGTTTTGTCAAACATGTGCATTTCATTGATTGTGTTTACAGATCAATAATATTGCTTACTCATGGTCATTCTGTTATTGACGTTCACTAATGAACCATCGCGATGCTTGTTTTAATGTACGCATTAAATATATCGAATAGAATGAATTCTTTTTCTGAGGTGAGGCGGGTAAGGAATTCTTTAGGGGGGTTAGTCACCTAGAACTTTAAATTAGAACTGGGATAATCTGTGGGATAAAATTTTAAGGTGTTAGTCGCATAGAACTAAACCTAGAACAAAATTTTAAGGTGTTAGTCACATAGAACTAAAACTAGAATAAAATTTTACAGTGTTAGTCAAGTAGAACTTTAACAAAACTAGAATTAGGATAATTGTACAAAATTATCCCACTTTTTTTATTTTTCTATACAAAAATGAGAGTTCCAGTCTCTCAAATTATTCCAAGTTTTAGCTTAGAACTAGGTGGTAAAAAACTAGAACTCATATTTATTTTGTTATTTTTTATTTTTCTTTTTTCTTTACTTATTTCCTATTATGGTTATCACCATCATTAGACCATCATCATAATAATAATTGTCAATATCTTATAGTCTAACCAAAAGTTATATAATAATAAAGAATATTTTTGTAAGCAATTATCAATCAATAATAGTACGTTTAAAATACATAAATAGTATTTATATCTTCAAAATGCATAAATATATATTTCATGATTATAAAAATTTATCCCACGTTGTTGTATCAAAATATCCCGCTTCACAAAATTGTTCCTAGTTATCCCACTAAAATATCCCACTAGCGAAACATTATTCCACTTTATTAACAATTATCCCATTTTGCATGAAAATGTCCCAATTGACTAACACCCCCATCAAATTCCTTATTTGCATATTATTTTGTGGTTTTTTCTTGTTATTCTGTTTCCAAAGATAAATTTATGGCAAGTTTCACCAACCCCCCCCCCCCCCCACCCCACCCTTTTCTCACATAACCCTATAAACTTTGGGGTGTCTCACTAAAACCTGCTCCTTGAACTTCAATTTTTCACCACCACATGCCTAGAACTTGTAAATAATTAAAATGATCTCGAAAGAGAAAAAAAATCCAAATTTTAATATTTTTTATTTATAAGCAACTTACCCCCTTCCTTAAGTTTTGAATTTTTAAATCTCTCTAGGACATTTTAACTATTTGCTAATTACAGGTACGAGGGTCCGGTGAGAAAAGATGAAAGTTTGGAGGGTTTTTTTGTGAGACACCTCAAAGTTTAGAGGTGAAACAAGCCAAGTTCATGAGGCTATGTGAAAACCCTTGAATGTTCAGGGCAATTTTGTAAAATTAACCCTAAATTTATTTTAAGTATCTTTTTCACATGACACAAATGATTTCTGTCATAATCAATTCCTAAATGATATACTTATGATTTTTTTTAATAAGAAATGGAGTTAGACTTAAGTCATGTATACTGGTATTTGGCAATCCTTTGAAACTAGGTCAGGACTAAACATGATATAGTTTTGCGTTATTTATTGGACTCCTATTGGCCCAGTTTTGTTTAGGCCTAAAAGTCATAAAACCAGTTTTCCTTTGGATTAGCACCCTCTTAGTTTAATTCAGAACTAGTCCAGGAAAGAACTAGACGAGGAGTGATCCTGGCCGAGTTTTGACTGTGTTGCCAGACAGGCGCGAGGTTGTTTGTTCATTCCAATAATGATATTAGGGTTTTTGGTCATACTATACTCCAAATTCATCCTTCATTGTATATTAATTTCCCAGATCTTCATTAGTCTATTAATCATAATTGGGCTAGTACGTAATTATGAATAGGGGTAATCATCAAACTCTCCCCACTAAGAGAACCATTGAGAAGATGGATGTTTAAGTAGCTTTTGAGTTTATTGAGATGGTAGAGGGGACACTTAAATATAAGGGTGAGAAAAAAAAAAGGTTCAAACCGAATATATACCGACGGACGTTTAACGGTTTGGTTCGGTTTAGAAATCGATTCGGTTTGCTTCGGTTTTCAAAGTATTATTCGGTTTTGAAACCGAACCGGCCGACGCCTTGTTGCCATCGCAAACTTGCACGTACCCCTTCTTACCAAATATTAAGTTAGATAGTTAACGTTGAATCGAACCCATATATGACATATCTACTCCTAGTCCACCCATATGTTTATTGTTACCCGTACCCAACCAAACCATTAACCGGTACATTAAAATCCGAAACGACCAGCCAAACCAATTACCACGTCCACAATAGAAAATTAGTCTTATTTTTCCAATAGTTTCTGATGTAGCGATGTCGCTGCCATCTAATTTAAAGCTCAATACTAGCATCTGTAGAAGTTTAAATTTCAACTATGCGGGTTCTAATTCAAATTTACACGCAGTTTGTAGCACGTGAAGGTGTTTCCGGCAAGAGAGTAAGAAAGCAAATATATATGTAGGCAGCTCAAGTGCATACCAAACAAACCAAACCGATTTGATTTTGGTTCTGTTCGGTTTTAAATTATAAGCGGCTCGGTTTCAGTTTGGCAAAATTTAGTCAAAATCGAATTGACCGACCTTGTACTCACCTTTATCTAAATACCACAAAGTTCCTCCATTGTAGGACTTACATATTATAACTATAAGTTATCTTTTGTGGCAAATAAATACCATTAGTTGTCTAAAATTAACATATTAGTATCATGCATACATTAAAATTTTTATTTGAATGTTCTCATATAACACCAACATGTTAGCTTTATAACTTTCTAACCATTATTATGTGAAA
Source organism: Asparagus kiusianus (assembly GCA_022839385.1). NCBI lineage: Eukaryota > Viridiplantae > Streptophyta > Magnoliopsida > Asparagales > Asparagaceae > Asparagus > Asparagus kiusianus. The sequence goes on from BQKN01000814.1 coordinate 13,105, forward strand.
CATATCCCGTTTTTATTTTAGAGTAGAATTAAGATAAGTTTAAAAAAACGGGTAGGTTTAATAATAGATTTAACAAATATTAATAGTTAGAAGCTCTAAAATTAGCTTATATCATAGAGAAACATTCAGGTGGAGATTTTTATTTTTGCATGATCGACAGTACTAGCTAACATGCTAATTTTAAACAACTTTTAGACCTTTTGTGGTATTTAAGCGCCATTTATCCCAATATTACCCCCATATCCCAATATTACCCCCATATCCGAATGAGTCGTAGCATTGGGGGGGGCGGGGGGTAATTTCGCAAGACATGCAATGTTGGGGGCCTAGAATCAATTTTAATAATTTCTGGGGCGGCGGTCGGAGGGGTGCGGTGCCGAAGTATGAAGATTTGACTTTGAGGACTGGAGATGAATAAAAAGGAAAGCCGAGTCGAGAGCCAAGCCTCCGCTGGGCTCCCAATGACTTTGGTCCTCGCCGCTCGCAGCGGCCCTCTCCGGCCCGTTCGCCACCTTCGCGAAACCCTCACCCCATTCTCTCCCTCTTCCAACAGCTCTCATGAGGTCGAAACTCGTGGGCCAACCTCCACAGCAAGCCCTAAAACTTGGGGGGAATGGGAGAGTATAATCCAATGCTTGAGGTTTGCTAATTATGGAACTTTTTAGCCCTTAAATTTTTTTGTTGTAATTCTAGCATTAACACTGCCGTAATTCTATTTTGAACCTATCCGAAGTCTATTATAAAATAGTCTTTGATAGATCAAATAGTAAATTTAACAAAAATTGAAGCGTTAAAAGAGTTCTAAAATTAGCATGCAAGTGTCATATGATAATTTTGGAATCCTCGTGTTTGCGTAACTACGAGTATTAGATAGCAATGTAAGAAAACCCTTTCCCTTTTTACCCTTTCTGACTATGATCTCAAGCTCATAGTCTCCTCAAACTACGTATTTTTTGCCTTAAACGTCATTCTTCGATTGACTGTGCCACACTACCTCCACGGGAGAGTTTGAATTGTGTGGTGGATGGCAACAAGCTCTTCTCCCTTCCATCCGATACACCTATTTCGAAGCGGCAACATCGATCGTAGGTCTTTTCCTTGACAGAGCATCGACCCATGGAAGGCATGAGGGATGCAGAAATAGAGGGAGGTCATTTTGTTGTCATTATTATCTCGTTCCCGACTGTCTTCAAGAACCCCTCCCAGCTAGGCATACCTTCCCTCGCTGATGGGATTTCTCCAGATTGGGCATGTTTAGACCGTGCGGGTTTTGATTGAATAGCTAGCTAGGTTGAAGACAGTACACTACCCCACCTCGTCTATACGAGTTTGCATTAAGTTGATTGCGACGAGTTCATTTTAATGGGATGAAGACGTGGCCCCTCTTCCAAAGGAGATGCTAGCACGCTTGATGCTGCAACTCCGATCTTTTCTTATTCTCCTTACAACAACATCGCCAGACAGACATCAGAAGATGAAAGGTTTCCTCCATGGGCAACTTTCATGTATATGCCATTTATCGTTCTCTAGTGGATGCTAATTTACCGCCTAGCCCAGTGTTTTAGATATGGACAGTAGCAATGCCTCCTGATCGAGATTCAAATACATACACAGGATATTTGGGCTATATACCCTCCAAATCTTCCATAATTGCATATTTACCCCTCAAATCTTCGTACTTGCCAATATACCCTCCATATCTTCCATAATTGCATGTTCATCCCAAAATCTTCATAATTGCCAATATACGCCCCAATTATTCCATAACTGCATATTTACCCCCTTTCCCTCCGCCCAAAAAAAAGATCTTCATAATTGCCAATGTACTCCCCCAAATCTTCAATTTTGAAGTAGTTTCCCCTCCAAATCTATGATTTCTTAAAATTAAATATTCCTAAAGTTAAATAATTGGTTTGTTTTGGGTTGGGGGTGGGGGATATGCAATTATGGAAGATTTGAGGGGTATATTGGCAATTATGAAGATTTGGGGGGAGAGGTAAATATGCAATTATGGAAGATTTGGAGGGTATATAGTCATATAGCCCGCGCACATATTGCTTCTCTCTTGGTCGTCTCTTTCCTAGGAACAATCTTTTTAAAGGGTGTAGGGGAGCAAACATCAACTTCGTCATTATAAAACAATGGCCGCAGAACATCCATTACTTGAATGGTGCTTCACCCTCTTGGTTTGGATGTAATTACAAAGTGAAATTCAATCTCACGTCCTGATCTATCTCAATAGGAGAATTTTTGACATTTTGGCATTTGAATACTATCCCTATTAATAGAAAAAAATGAATGTATTAGTGTGGTCATTGTAATTTGCTGGCACATTTTGGAAAAAAAACATAATGAGCGTGTTTTCAATTCAAAGAGTCATAATGAAGAAGATATTGGGAGGAATGCATCCTGTTTAGTGGAGTTATGGCGTGATCAACCGTTGCCATATACAAGTACAGTGTCTTTTGCAAATGACTGTCTATTCACTCCATCTTTAATATTTGTAAAAGTGATTTTCTTTACTATCAATAAATTAAGACTCAGACTCAGACTCAGACATTTTATCCAATGAAAAAAACCTTCACCATGAAACTAATTCAAGTTCCTCCCATTCTTACAGGTTGGCAAGTTCATTCAGCTGCTATCCACATTCTTTGGAGGATTTATAGTTGCATTTATTCAAGGTTGGATTCTTACCCTTGTGATGCTAACCACAATTCCGCTCTTCGTAATAGCTGGGGGATTCATGTCCATCATAATATCGAAGATGGCATCAATTGGGGCAACAACTTATGCAGAGGCAGCAATTGTGGTGGAGCAAACAGTTGGTTCAATCAGGACAGTAAGTAGTATATAACACTGTAAGAGGTTTGTATTTAGTTGGCAACTGGAACAACATAGTAATTTGTTACAATTGAATGTTTTTTATTTAGGTTGCATCTTTTACTGGGGAAAAACAATCTGTGGATGAGTACAAGAAATCTCTCAAGAGGGCTTATGATGCTAGTGTTCAAGAGGGTCTTGTTTCTGGGTTAGGTTTTGGTACCGTAATGCTTATCATGTTCTCTGGGTGTGGTTTGGGGTTATGGTATGGCTCAAAGTTGATATTGGATAAAGGATATACAGGTGGTGATGTCATCAATGTGATATTTGCAATTCTAAATGGCTCCCTGTGAGTGGCTAATTCATATCATTTTCATTTTGTTTTTGAAACCTTAACGATAGTAAATGAGGTTGCTTATGAGGCACAACTTTTTCGTGTTGAATATAAAAGAGTGAAGACTGAAACTAACCTAATGGCGATATGAATGACACCCTTAATATGTGAGGATATTTTATAGGGTAAATTACCCTTGAATACCTTATTGTTTGTCTGATATTGCACCAAAATACCATAAGTTTAAAACCCTATGCTTAAATACCTAAAGTTTCTAAGAGTTGCAAGTTAATACCCTAAAATTTCTAATGCAATGCAAAAGTGAGAATTTCGTCTCGGAAATTCTCACGCGACACTCACACGCTATTTCTAGAACATTTTAACCCTTACTTTTTGTTAACTGTATTGTTAAACCTATCAAAATCCCATTTAAGATATAGTTAGGGTGGGGTTTAAAATTGAATTTTGACAGGTTTAGCAATACATTTAACAAAAAGTAAGGATTAAAATGTTCCAAAAATTGGGTGTCACGTGAGATTCGGGATGGAATTCTCACGTTTGCATTTCATTGGAAACTTTAGAGTTCAAGGTATTATAGCAACTTTTAGAAACTTTAGGTATTTAAGTGTAGGGTTTTAAACTCAGGGTATTTCGATGCAATATCGGGCAAACTATAAGGTATTCAAATGTTCTTAGTTTTAAGAATGCCTGAATTGGTATCTTCTTCTCCGAGTTCTGTTTCTTCTATAGTTTTCTAGTTATTCTATATATATACATACATATACACACATGTGCGTGAAAACCTTACCCATTGATTACTGAGTAGACCACTGTAGCTCTTTGTTTCCTGATGCCCCTGTAAATTATATTTCCGATACATATTCACAGCAGAAATTGCATAATTACTTATTTCGGCAAGAAAATGCCGTTTCTAGTCCAACTCCTTCATCCATCTCAAGTCTAAATAGTATATTGCTTATGTCCTATTTCTCCAGCTCTTTGGGCCACGCTTCTCCATGCATAACAGCATTTGCAGCAGGGAAAGCTGCAGCATTCAAGCTGTTCGAAACAATCAACAGAAAGCCAGAGATTGATGCTTCCAATCCCTTAGGAAAGAAGCTTGATGACATTCGAGGAGATATAGAGTTCAAAGATGTTTGCTTCACCTATCCAACTCGAAAAGATGAGCAAATCTTCAGAGGATTTTCCCTATTTATACAAAGTGGCACTACAGTGGCTTTGGTTGGAGAGAGTGGAAGTGGGAAATCTACCGTAATTAGTCTGGTTGAGCGGTTTTATGATCCAGATGCTGGTGAAGTTCTGATAGATGGTATAAATTTAAAGGAGTTCCAGCTTAAATGGATTAGAGGAAAAATAGGTCTAGTGAGTCAGGAGCCTGTACTCTTTGCTTCAAGCATTAGAGAGAATATAGCCTATGGAAAGGATGGTGCAACGACTGAAGAGATCAGAGCTGCAGCTGAGCTTGCTAATGCTGCCAAGTTCATAGACAAAATGCCTCAGGTTAGATGTAATTGAGAACTTGGTGGTGAGATTAGTTTTCATTAGCTCTATTTACTGAAGTATTAGAATGCATTGTATACAGGGTCTCGATACTATGGTTGGTGAGCATGGAGTACAGCTATCAGGCGGTCAAAAACAAAGGGTTGCAATTGCAAGAGCCATATTGAAGGACCCTCGGATTCTACTTCTTGATGAAGCCACTAGTGCTTTGGATGCAGAATCTGAAAGGATAGTGCAGGAGGCACTTGATAGGGTAATGGCAAACCGAACTACTATTGTTGTTGCTCATCGTTTGAGCACAGTTAGGAATGCTGATACAATTGCAGTCATACATAGAGGTTCAATTGTTGAAAAAGGTGCAATCCTACTAGACAGCGTTTTACTCGTACAATCATTTCTTTCATTCAGCATTCTTTCAAGAAAACCTAACACTATCTTCTAAATTTGTCAGGTTCGCATTCAGAGCTACTGAAAGATCCTAATGGAGCTTACTGGCAACTCATCCATTTGCAAGAAATGAACCCAAATTCAGATAATTTATCTCAATCTGACCACGACAAGCTTACTCTTCCATCCTTTGTAGAGAGGCACTCTAGCCGACATATATCTTTGAATCGTTCTATTACCCGTGTATCATCATCATCATCTATAGGGAATAGCAGCCGCCACTCTTTCTCAATACTTCCTCTAGGAATCGATTTCCAAGACAATAGAGCAGAGGCAGCAAACACTGAAATCACTTCCCAGGAAACAAAGGATGTATCTCTCAAACGCCTTGTGTACCTCAACAAACCTGAGATCCCTTCTCTCGCAATTGGTGCAATGTCTGCGATTGTTAACGGGACTCTGTTTCCTGCATTTGGAATTCTATTATCTAGTGCTATTAAAACATTTTATGACCCTCCTGCAAAGATGAAGAAGGATTCCAAGCTTTGGTCAATACTGTTTTGTATATTTGGTGTGATTTCTTTTCTAGCTCTTCCAGCTAGGACATATTTCTTTGGTGTGGCTGGATCAAGACTAATAAGAAGGATACGACTGATGACTTTTGAGAAGGTGGTTCACATGGAGATTGGATGGTTTGATGAGCCTGAAAACTCGAGTGGAGCAATTGGAGCTAGATTATCAGCAGATGCCGCAACTGTTAGGCGTCTTGTAGGCGATTCACTTGCCTTATTTGTTCAGAATATCACTACTTTACTTGCCGGTCTGGTGATTGCTTTTGTTGCAAACTGGCAACTATCTCTGATTATCTTGGCTCTCTTGCCCTTCATAGGCCTTAATGGATGGATCCAGATGAAGTTCATGAAAGGGTTTAGCACTGATGCAAAGGTTTGGCTTCACAATCTATTCAAATCATTTGTTCATAGTGAGTAGTAGGAAAGTCGTTCGAATGTTGTTGATATTACTAGTATTGCTTCTTCCCTTGTTTGAGGTCAGGGATTGCGTGAGAGCTAAGTTACCTGGACACCTCATCTGGCTTCCTCTACATGCATCTGACACGAGTCCAACGCTGACTCCGACTCTCTTCAATATGCATTCATTTATTCAGACATATAATTAATTACATAACACATGTTTTAGTTTAAGACACTCACCATACACTTCTTGAATATATATCTTTACACTTCACGTCCACTTTTGCAACTTGCTGGACACCGGTTGGGTTTGTTTCAGCCTATATCCTGTTCAAAACTATGATTATAAAGGGCCAGTTTGGTATCTATTTAAGAACGGGTGGTATCCCTACGTATAATCTTTTTTTTAATGGAATTCCCAATGTATGATCTTCTAAACATATGAAACATAGAAATATTATAGAAATTTTAGTTTTCGTAACATGTAAATGAAAAAAAAACAAAATCTGTCTCATGTAACTTACTAATTCCAATATGTATACATATACACATGTCCTTGTATCCTACCTTTTACAAAATTTTCATGTCTTGTATCTGCACCCCACCCATACCTGCACCACGCCTGTACTCGTACTCTTATCCCCACCTATACCTGTGTAACATAGAGGACGAGAGAAATCTACGATAATTCGAATTATTATTTAATATAAAAATTTGAGATGTAATATTTCTGGAAAAATTACTATCAAAAGATTATCGTTAGATAAACTATTGGAACAAACATAATAAAGCCAATTTTTTGGTGAGACTGACAAGGAATATGTAAAGCATGTCCGTTAGTTGCACTTGCTATTGGGCACCTTGATTGCAAATACATCTAGGTGAGTATGGGTTTACATTAAGACAGCAATATCTTTTATCATGAGGTATCTCAGAAATTATGTGGGTAACCACTAAACTTGGGATGTTAACAAGGTAGAAGGTTTGACAATTGTACAAACAACCAATCCAATAGCAATATTGTGAAGATATATATTCTTATAATATATGATGGGTTAATGTTATCTTTTCTGTGAGACAACTTTTTGCACTTAATTCTGTAAAGAAAATTTGTTATCTGACCTAGAAGTCAGTCTTCTTCATCACCCATCATTTAAACCTTTTCTCCATCTGATGTCACTCTGGATACTATTCTCCCAAAAAAAAGGTGGATCATGGTCATGGTGTTGTGCGCAGCGAAAATTTCGGCAGCACCTCCGGTGCGCAAGGTGCACAATAAGAGATTAGATCACAACGAAATTCTCGTTTCTCAAAGGAAACAAGAACCAAAAGTCAGATATTTCATCAAAGTGAGATATCTGCTCTTCCTCTCATTAGTTCTAAGACTGAAATGTCGAGGGAACCTACAAGCTATTACAAATCATGATAAAAACACAAATTTTACGTGGTTCGGCAAATTGCCTACGTCCACGGGGCAAGGAGGGGGAGATCTATTATTAGAGGGAGAGATACAACTAGGGTTTACAATCTCACAACCTAAACCCTCTCACAAACTCTCAGATCCCTCACACAAATATTCTCTCAAATGGATGCATAAACAAAGAACAGCTGCAGTCAAAACCTTCTGCACACCAATCAGCCGCTGCCTTCACACATGAACCAGCCACCCAAAATCTCCGTGCACCTGCGATTTTTTCTCCAAAGCTGCACACTTCTGTCCTTTGCTCCTTGCTTTTCTGCAGCCGCCCAATTTTTCCTCTGTAGCCGCACACCCTCCTAGCACACACGAATACCTAGAAAACTAGGTATTTATAGCTATATGCGGATGACATTTGAACTCGTACCCGAACGAAATCGTACCCGAACGAACACAAAAAAACGCGTGTTCACGTGCTTTGTTTTTGCTGCCACTCTCTTCACGTGCTATTCTTCACGTGGGTTGGCCCCACCACACGCTCGTTCACACATGGTGCATGGCTCAATCCCAAAAAAACGTTCTATGGAGTTGTGTCCAATGTTTGACAGGCAACTTCCAAACGTTAAACTTCTGCATGGCACTTACAAACAAGGAAACTACCAGTTAATGCCCCTGAAACACCGAACTTTGCTTTTGTTGGTCATACAGATAAGGCTCTTAAAACAAAGGTGCAATCTCTAAGTTTCTCCAGTGTAAAAATACTTAAAAGGAAGATATAACATGGTTGAACTTTGAAACTTTGATGATTTTTAATTTCAAAATGTGTGCAGATGACGTATGAGGAAGCGAGCCAAGTTGCAAATGATGCAGTGGGGAGTATAAGAACGGTTGCTTCTTTCTCGGCCGAAGATAAGGTGATGGAACTCTACCAGAAGAAATGTGACGGACCTACAAAGAGAGGAATTATGCAAGGATTGATTAGTGGTATTGGTTTTGGAGCATCCTTCTTCGTGCTTTATTGTGTTTATGCAGCTTGTTTATATGCCGCAGCACGCCTGGCACAAGATGGAAAGAGTACATTTGGAGAAATTTTTCGAGTGCGTCTCATCTATACTTCCAAAAGATTTTAGCTAGAATTGATATTAATTTCTTTTTAATTACAGTTGCATTCACAATTTTAGTTATAACGTTAAAAAGGAAATATTGAATCATTAAGTGTAATTAAAGCGAGTTTCAGACATCGTCAAGACTTTTCAACCTGCACTTTAGAGATTTGATGACTAAAAGTAGCCTGATACAGAACATGTAGAGTTAATCAAAGGAATCACATTTGCTTGTGAAATTAAATTCATTCTAGATGTTGTTCTTATGTGTAATTACCAACATTGAATGCAGAACATAACTCGTTTAAGGTTTATGAAGACAGTTAGCTTCAACCAAAGGTCATTAGTAAATAAAGTCAAATATAAATCTCAAATGCTGGATAAAAACAAACAGTAACTTCTATTACACGCATTGCCACCACTATGATGACAGCTTTAGTTGTACTTAAACTATTGACATCATTCTTGGCATTGTTGTTGTTTTCATATACTGGATCATTGTTAAAGCCTTATCTCAATGTGAGCAGGTTATCTTTGCTCTCTCTATGGCAGCCATTGGAATTTCTCAAACAAGTGCCACAGCAACAGATTCTAGAAAAGCGAAAGCTGCTGCAGCTTCTGTGTTTGCAGTTCTTGATCACAAGTCTAAGATAGATGCTAATGATGATTCCGGGACAAAATTAGAAATGCTAAATGGAAACATTGAGTTTCGGCATATCAATTTCAAATATCCAACAAGGCCAGATGTCCAGATTTTCCAAGACCTATCCTTGTCATTTCCTTCAGGAAAGGTACATTTAATATCAGTGCAATGTGTTTCGTGATTTATTTTTCACAAGTTAAATAAGTTTATTGCTGAGTACAAAACAGTTTCAGTTAATCTTTGTCACTTTGAAAAATGCTGCAACACTTTTTTTTATTTTTTCTGAATACTTGAAATGCTTAGTTGAGATATATTGTTTGTGTAAAAAGTTTGGTGCATTATTGGAGACTTGGAGTCTATATTCATAATAGCGAAATTAAGTTTTGGTAATGTTAGAAAAAACTAGTGCAACCAATAGAGAGTAGCATATTCTACCAAATATTTTTCATGATCAAGACTGATAAGACATAGTCAAACAATAACATTCTTATAGTTGCATTAGTTGATTTATCATATAAATTCGTCTGCATGGATTCAAGGTCTTCAGTACTTCCTATGCTTTTCCTACTACTAGTATAGTGCACGTGCTTTGCACGAGAGCATCCCGCTTTATTTTATGATTTTTAATTTTTTTTGTTGGCTACAAAAAATGAAATAACTTATATACCAATATAAATTCTGAAAAATTACAATTTTATTTAAATGAATAAATTGTAAAACTGTATATAAATAACTGAATGATCAATTATAGGTTGGATAATATTATAATTTATTAAAATAATTATAATATATTAAATAGTTTTTTATCTTTTAAATAAATAATATTATACTTGGCATAATTATAATACTATTAGTAACTATATTTTAATTTAATAATTAGTTTTTTATACTATAAGTAAATAATTTACTAAATTGTATAATTATTAAATTATAGTGTAATTTATTAATTAAAAAATACTATTAAAATTATTATACTATTAATACTATTACAATTATAATAAATAAAAATTGTTTTTCATACTATTATCATATTTTTTTGAAAGGCTAATAAGATATAAGGTAACAGGTAATCCTCCATAAGAGGTGAAACCCAAAGTTATAGGCATAAGCCTAATGAATTTTTGCTATTTTTAATTTTTATAGAATTTTAAATTTTATGTGAAGATAAATTAGGGATAAATTTCAAATTTTCTATTAAATAATATAATTAAATAATAAAATAATAGTGTGACCAAATATTTTGAATAAGTGAGGAAACGTATAATTAATAAGAGGTTATATATAATTAGTGAATGATTAATTAGAATTAATGATATATTTAAGAATTATCAAACTTAAAGGGGTAAAAATAAAAATCAAAAGTTTTGACACGGCAATCCTCTTTTATATGTAGTATAGATTTGTAAAAAATTTAGAGTGTTTATTGTAAATTTCATAAATTTTTAGGGGTTGTTTGTGTTATTTGTAGGTTTTTAGTGTGTTTATAGGTTTAAAATATTCAAGGCATTTTTTACAAATTTTGAATTTTTAGGAGTGTTTTTGCAATTTTTAAAACTTACGAGATACTTTATCTAAGTCAAAAAAATTCAGTTTCTTGCTAGCATATATTTTTCAGATTTCTCACTGAATTGAAATAAGTAAAATTTATAATTTTTAAGTTATTTTAATAAAATTTTGAATTTGTAGTGGAATTTTTGCAATTTAAAAAACTTGGAGGATTTTTTATACAAAGTCCAAAAACTTTTAGGTGTTGGCTAGCATATATTTTTTTGGATTTCTTTGCGAACTAAAATAATAAAGGATTTGAATTATATCAAACGTATCTCCTTTATTCAATAGCATGCTAAGTCTCATTACGAATAGGATAAATCATTTAATTACCATTTCAAAGAAGATAGGATAATTAAAACAGATTAGGATAACAATGTAATATTCAAAATAATTAAGGGTAATATTGACTATTTAAAGATTTTCACGAACTCGTACTTTTAAAAAGGGTGATATATTAGCTGCACCTTATCACACGAACAATCACTATGTTGAACTAATGAAAGCCATCTCTAAAGTCTGACAAGCTCCATTTTCATTTTTCAGACTCTTGCATTGGTTGGAGAGAGCGGAAGCGGTAAATCAACCACGATAGCTTTATTACAGAGATTTTATGATCCCGATTCAGGTCATATATTGATAGATGGAATTAGGATAGAAAAGTTTCAGGTGAAATGGCTGAGGCAACAGATGGGTCTTGTAAGTCAAGAGCCATCCTTGTTTAACAACAGTATTCGAGCTAACATTGCCTATGGAAAAGGAGGAGAAGCTACTGAGGCTGAGATTGTTGCTGCTGCTGAGTCAGCGAATGCCCACAGGTTCATATGCAATCTGCAGCAGGTTGACTCTAACCCATGAATAAATTCCGAAATTCTAATCCTAGAGAAGTCGCCATTTGGCAAGGGGTTAGAGGGAAAAGTGTTAAGGGGAAGGACTAAATTGAGTTAACCCTTCACGAGAGGTTAAAAATAGCTTAATTTCGTTTGGATATGATAATCAAGATGAAGAGTTAAGTTTTTGTGTTTGGCAGGCAAATAAATAAGGGATAAGGAAACTAGTTGCCAAAAATATCCTAAAATATATATTTTTTAGGTGTTGTTTGGCAAATGGTTAAGTGAGAGGTTAAGGAGACTTAACCTCTTCTTAACCCGTCAAACACAAAAAATCTATATAAGGTTAAAGTGAGTTAACCCTTTATAATTTGCCAAACATAAAATATATAGAAAGGTTAAGCTAACCCATCTAGAGGGATTAAAATGAGTTAACCCCTCAAAATGAGGGGTTGACTATTACTCCTATTTAGAAGGACTTAAGAGCTAATCCCTCTAATTATAAAGAAAATAGTCAAAGTCATTGTTATTCTCAAACACTAAAAATGATCATAAGGGTTAAAGTAAAACTTATATAACGGGTTAATAATTTACTCATTTGAATTGTTGAATGGGCTAACTATGTTAATCTTTCTCCTTAATCCCTCTTCATTAACCCTTTACCAAACGGGGGCCGTAAAGTTTTATTTCTTATTTCGAGAGGGAGTAACTCTTACTCCTCTTTGGGCAGATTTGTTAAGTTGACTATCTTTAACCCTTGTAAAGGGTTTGTTAACCCTTTGACTAAATTAACCTGTTAGGATAGTTAAGGAGGGGTTAAACCCCTTTAACCCTTCTCTTAACCCCTTGCTAGATAGGGCAGTTTTTCTTTCTTAGGGATTTTTATAAGAAGTAGCAATAAAATTTGAGGAGAATTTGGTTGACTCTTGACTAGGGTTGGAAAAAAAATACCCATGTCCAAATAAATATTAACGGATAGGGATATGGTTGCTAAATCTATATCCGATAGGACATGGTTACGGATATGTATATGTAGTGAAATATCCAGATCGGTATCCAAAATATCAAAATATTTGTTGATCATACACTTGCAACCGTTTTAATCCTAGATTAATGGATTTGAGGTTAATTTTGATGATCAAGATATCTAATCTTAGCTTTTCAGATATGACGAATATATTAATGAACTCTCTAATATTGTATGAACAATTTTTTTCTTTAATATTTTCTAGTTTTGTCATATCCGTTTTATATCCGCATGTATATCCGTATTCATATTCAATTATAGAGGATATGATTAGGATATCTATGATTGGTAAGTGGATACGAATATGATAGGTATTATATCCGAGCCGTATGCGAACCATTTGCACCCCTACTCTTGGCAGAAATGAAATTCATTAGCTTCTCCTAGCACTTACTCTCCTTTGTCTGTTTCTTATTTTGATATTAATCCCTCAAATCTTTCATATTTTGAGATTAGTCCCTCAAATAATTGAAATTACTATTAGGTCCCCAAATCATATAATTTTTTTGAAATTAGTCTCTTCATTAAAAATCTATTCATTTGTTAACCATGGTTGGGTTAAATTTTTTGAAATTAACTATGGATAGACAATTATCAAACTAACCATGGTTGGGTTCTATTAAAAAAACATGTTTGTGTTTTCCCTCTTTTTCTCTAAATATCGGTCCATCTTTTGAGAAGGGAAAATTCTTTCCCTCGTAGTTGCCCCCAAAATCAACACGAGCATCCTTTCTCTGTCACCACAAAATAGGGATGGGTTGTATCAGAAGGGGCATAACTGAACACCCAAACAAGTTAAGGTTGAATGAATATTCTTCCTGATTCAAATGGTGGGTTGGGTTGGTTTATTATTATTATTATTATTATTATTTTTTGGGGTGGGGGGGGGGGGGGTCAGGGGCGAGGGGCGAGGGGCTGGGGGGCTAATTTAGAGCAACTTATATGATTTTGCGTACCTGATATCAGTTTCATTGATTTGGGGGACTAAGACAGAAATAACCCAAAGATTTGTATCCTTTCTCTGATTTTAGAATTACAGGGTTATGATACATTGGTTGGAGAGCAAGGGATCCAGCTATCGGGCGGTCAAAAGCAACGGGTGGCGATTGCACGTGCCATCGTGAAGCATCCCAAAATTTTGCTTCTTGACGAGGCAACAAGTGCCCTTGATGCTGAATCTGAACGTGTCGTTCAGGAAGCATTGGAACGAGTTATGGTAAATAGGACCACAGTAGTTATCGCCCATCAGTTGTCTACAATTAAAGGTGCTGATGTAATAGCGGTTGTTAAAAATGGTATGATCATAGAGAAAGGGAAGCATGAAACACTGATGAATATCAAGGATGGGGTTTATGCCTCCTTAGTAGCACTTCAATCAAGTTCTGGTTCATGAAGTACAACAGTTGTTATTAATGAGATTATGAATGACATTGTCTCATGTAACTATAATTAATTTACGTTGGAATGTGATTGGTAAAACTCTCAATGTAAAATTCGTGCCGAAGATTATTGTGATTACATTTCTCTGTAACTTGTGTGTTTGTTGTATATGATATTAACATTTTCATAGGGAAGTTCAAAGTGTTGTTATATCTATTTTTCTTGTTCAAGTAATACTATTTGCTTCAGTGGAACTTTTTTGGTAACCACTGTCCACGTCGAAAAATGTGTATTACTATGACTAAAGATGTAGCCGTGTGTGTGTATACATACATAGGATCGCATTTGCTGAGAACTCGATTTTAGAACAATGCTCCTTTGGGGAGTTGAGGAGCAGCGTTGAGTGAAGTTTGGGAGTTGGATTCTGGTTGAACACAACTGAACTGTTGGAAGCAATTTCAAAAGTGGACAAAATGTAGAGAGGCAGAGGGTATCATCAAAACTGTGATACAATTTGACATACAAGTTGTTTTTTGTACCATTACTGCTGCTTTGTCTTTCTCAGCTTTTCATATAATTTATAGGCGAAGAAATTTTCTAAATGAACTTATTCATAATTTTTTTTAAATCGATCCCCTTCTGATTTTAATACAAAAATCGACCAACTTTCTGGCCACGTCAGCATCGTGGTCAGAAAGTGGATCGATTTTTTTTAAACACGATGCTAAATAGTTGGGGTAGGCAACCTTGACTATTTTGGAACTGGTAAATTAGTCGGGGTTCGAAACCCCGACTAATTTAGCATGGGTTGGGAACCCCGACCATTTCGAAATCCTAATTCGAAATGGTCGGAGTTCCCAACCCCAAACATTTCCTTTTAGGTCGAACGAAGACGCGTTCTTGAGAACGGGCAGCTCGACGGCGGCCCAAGGAACGAGCAGGAAGACGAGGCAGCAGGGGGGAGACGTATTCAGTTAAATCAGTTAAAGGGGGAGACATGGATATAACCTGGTTTTGTTTCAGTCTCAACAAATTCAGTTAAATCAGTTAAATTTCCAGCCTAGCCAGTTTGCTGCCTTCTCCTATTCCTTTTGCAGGCTTGTCTATGTATGATGGTAGTTTCTTCCCAATGTATCATCATCCGGTTTATCATCCAGTTTATCATATGAATATGGCAAACTATACCCTCCCGCAATGCCAAAGTTCGCAAGGCAGTAACTCGTATATCTCCCCTGAAAGTGATGAAGGCACAACGGAGGAATCTGGTAGGTTAAAGAGAAGTAACAGAGATGATGATGAGGAGACTTCACCAGCTGAGTAATGTCAATTCAAGAGGTGCTGCCGACAAGTTTTGGGAGTCGCATCATGATGATGTGTTGATTCCATACCTTGCAAACCTAGCAAAGGGTGGTTTAAAAGCAGATAAGAATTTTAAAAGAGAGGGGTATGATATGGCGGCCATGAAAATTAATAGGATTTACAAGACTGATTTCACCGCAGACAATGTCATTTATCATATGAAAACTCTGAGGACTAGATTTCAAGACATGCTGAGTTGCTTCCCCATTAGAGATGCTGGTTGGGATGAAGAATCTAAGACCCATCAGGTTGAATGAAGAAACATATGCAAGATGGATACAGGTATACTCACATACATTAATTAGTCATGTAGTAAGATTTACATATTGTGCAATTGAAGCTAAAACCTATACTTGCTTTTTGCAGGACGAGGTGGGATAGCTCTAGGCTTGAAGCATACGTGAATAAGCCTTTGAAACATTTTGATGACTTGCAACGCATCTTGTGGGATGATGAAGCTAGGGGTGACTTTGCAAACTATGTTTACAGCGAGTTTAGTACTAAACCCATTAGCGTGCCGGATGATGAAGATGAACATTTGCATAGTCAAAATGTGGTGCCTGTCAGTCCTACAAGTGTTTAGGCGAAATCTAAGAAGAAGAGTGGAAAAGAAAGAGAAGTTTGTAGATGATTTCATGAAGTCAGTGGAAATTTTGTTTTATGCATTTAAAAATGCCCACGTCTACTCCTCTATACAAACAGGAGAACCAAAGATTTACTATTCATGCTACAGTAACACTACTGTAATGCGCTGCTGTAGCAAGTAGAACTAAGCACTGTAGCGTTCTTAAAAATAACACTGGAACTGTAGCAGATGCGGAACTGCAGCAACTAAAAATAAAAATTACTGTAGCATTTAAAAATCGGGATTTCTGTAGCAAAAAAAAAAATGATATGCCGTGCTTTGCACGGTGTTCACGACTAGTTATGCATTGGACTGAGAAGCCTTCCAAGTCTGTATTCGCATTTTCAGATCAGTAGTTGGTGACTCCATTTTGTTGGTGACTTCATTTTCAGATCAGTAGTGGATGATTTCATGAAGTTAGTTAACCTATAGTTGGTGACTCCATTTTGTTTATGCTATATGTCCATTTATGCCTAACCATGTTACCTCGTCTTTTCATTTGCTTGTTATGTAGTTGTAAACATCTCCTGTTCCTTAGTAGTCTTGTTTACTAATTAAAGGTCTTCTTGCTGAATTATATACATATACACGCATCAAATTGAAAATGATTTTGCTGCATAATTAGTGGTAGCTATCTTTTTATTCTCATATGGATATGTAAAGAAATCTTGTGTAAAGAATTAGTTGGTTATATGCTAACTATTTTCAATAGGAAAACAGGTATGATACCCTTACTGATTGTACATGAAGGAGGATATGACTATGAGGATATGCCATTTTCTATGGTCTACAGCAATATTGATGTATAGCATGGCTTTCAAAGAGGAACTTGAGATTGATCATGGTCAGAAGTGTGATCTTCTTATTGTACATGGGAATCTACACCCTCAAGAGGGTACAGGTATGAACTCTCTTCTTCATTTTCTTACTCATAAGGCTATGATGATAATTAGTAAGTTATTGAGAAAGTAACCTTGGCTTTCTGTGATATTAATTAACCCATTCTGAGCCATAAAATTCTATATGTAAGCTATGATGCATTGTTCTGTTCTGAGGTAGCAAGGTTACTTAACAGTCAATCTTTGATGTAATGTAGCTATCCAAGTTAAGGTTGAATGCTCTATTTATCGGTATATGAGATGCTGTGGATAAACATCTTTTCCCCCATCTTTTTTTGGGTTGGAAACCGAAACAGTTTTGTGTTCAGTCAATATGTTTTAAATTTGGTGCTCAGATTCAGGTACTACCATGTTCATTTCCAATTTTGCAAGTATAGTATATGAAAACACTTGTCTGCATTTAGAGCAAAAATAGCCTCTATTTCAACAACAGATGTATAGAGTTGTCTGTCTTTTTATGCCGCTGGTGCCTTGGTATTATTTCATTTAAAGTCCTTTATTGGTACGATTCATAATGGTACGTTTTTGTACTTGCTGGTAATGAGGCTTGGCCATATTTACATTTCGCTTGTTGTTACCCCTTCAGTTTCTAATTTTCTTTACTACCACTAGCCAAATTACACATACTTAATGTGTGTGTGTGTG
>BQKN01000814.1:34751-78102 GCA_022839385.1 Asparagus kiusianus
CAACGAAATTCCTGTGTAGCGTTGGGGTGGGTCTGAGGTGATGTGATTGTTGATAGTTTCCAGGCTCGCACCAACGAAATTCCTGTGTAGCGTTGGGGTGGGTCTGAGGTGATATTGATAGTTGATTATTTCCAGGCTCGCACCAGTGAAATTCCTGTGTAGCACTGGGGTGGGTCTGAGGGGGACAGTGAATCGGTATGTGTGGATGATTTGTGAATAACCGGATATCCGAGAATATGAACTTAAACTCTAGTGAGACGTGGACCAGTGAGTTGTGATAGGATGGCTAGTTGTTTTCTTTCCATACCTAGATTAGGATTAATATTTAATTATCTACAATTTGAGACATATGGTATATACATGAGGGTTTCCTTGTTTGGATTATTTCGCTCGACGTACTACGTCTCGAGTTGTAGATTTTTAAGTATTAATTCTATCTAGGGGTATGTCTTTGTTACGTGGATGATTATGGATTCTTATGATCGTTATACTCTAGTGATGGATTATATCTAGCTTGTTAGTATTTCAGCTGCATGTTTCTATTTGTTATTACTGTCATTGCATTGGTTATTCTTCTTTATTATTATTTTCCCGAGTGGGATCTTGCCGTGCATCATGCACCTGACGTACACCTGTTTTCTCTGGTGTACGTCAGACTTAGGAGAAGAACAGGTTCAGCAGGAGTCAAAAGATTCTCAGCAGGAGTGCCTTGTAGATGGAGCAGTAGAAGGAGTCGAAGCTTCCGGTTTACCTTGTAGTTCTTCTTTTTCCATTGATCGGTGTATTTTTTGTATCTCTTTATTCATTTGTTCAGATTTGTATACGAGCACGTTTGACCCATATTTTATGTCTGGGATGATTTACCATTGATGATATGTCTATTTTTATTCTGGGTTGTCTTTATATTCTTGCTATGTGTGATCGGGGACCTGTGCCTTCGCTTTGTTTTATTTATAGACGCTTAGCGTATTAGATTGAGAAGAAGGGGTCTAGCACTTATCTCTCCTCAGTCTAATACGTCGCGGGCTTGTTCGCGTCCCGATTCCCTGGTATTTTGGGAAGCGGGGCGTGACACAACTCTATCAGGTGCAGAGTTGCTAAGAGACACCACCAGTGTCTCCCAACTACCTGATAACGAGCTAAGCAAAAGAAGGGCTTGAAGCTCATCTTCCAACACCATCTTCATGTCTGTAAGTTAATTTAAAATACTTCGAATTTCATTCAAATGTTCAGATATATAATCGCCTTCCTTGAACTTGAGATTGACAAGCTTCCAAATCAAGAAAGCTTTGTTGTCGGCGGTCTTTCTTTCGTAAAAATCTTCAAGTTTCTTCCACAAGCTGTTCGCCGAAGTCTCATTTAACACATGGTGGAATACAGGTGTCATCCACCCATTACCGAATGGTGCCGATGGTTTTCCGATCCAGCTTCTTCCAATCATCCGTCGTCATGGACTCTGGCTTGGAGGATTCACTTTCAACTGGCGCATAGAGGTCCTTGCAATATAAAAGATCCATCATCTTTGCCTTCCATATCATCCAATTGCGGTCATTCAAACTGATAATTCGAAAGCCACCAACGGGAGTCTCCATTTCAACACAAGAAGATTAGCAACTTTGCTCTGATACCACTGTTGGAAAATTAATAGTATAACAAGACCTTTCCCGTTTTTGTGATGAGATGAGAAAAAATAGAAGAGAAATACAAAGAGAAATAAAGAGATTGCATACACAAGATTTACCGAGGTTCAGCTTAAATTGAGCATACGTCCTCACACACCCCTTCTTCGTCGTTTCAACTATAATCAAATGAAAGCTTACAAATGATCTTCTCTCAAGTTTGTATAACTTAACTTGAGGATCACTTTCTCTCAAACTCACTTGAGGATTACAGATTTATATATGATTCTTCTTCTTGCTTATTATTTTCAACATTCATCATCTCCCCTCTATTTATAGGGAGGATATGCCTCTTGGGTACATCACGTTCATTGCATGGAGAAGTCCAAAGACTAACCATTCATTTTCCCAATATATGAGAATAGACAATCTATCAATGCATGCATATAACCAACCACAAAATCTCCATGGACTAAATCCATATTAATTCATCATGAGGATAGACCCATGTTCCCATCACATATAAACAATGTTAGTTTATGGAGGAAACTCTATGTGTCTTTTGACAAACACTTTGGATACAACCTCGTACCCTTCTTGTACATATTTATATGCTTTATATATAGACGAACGGGGATCCAATCCCTTTTTTATTTTCAATGTCAATTTGTTGTTGGGATCGTAGAGGTCTCTATCCACAGAAACAACCAGCTACACATCTGTCTTTGATGAAATCGTCGTTCTTGCTCAACTATTCCTACTTTTAAAATGGATTGAAGCGACGTGTGTTTAGCATAGACGATCGACTTTGAGACCAATTAATTGAGAAAATAATATTAGTCCTTTTTCCATCCTAATTTTTCATCTTATCTTTTGTACTTCTCTTTCTTCTCTTGTTTTCATATACATGTATTTATATTTGTAAATAATGGATTTGCAATCTACTAATTTATCTATTAAGATACTTAAACTATCAAATTCCACAAATTGCTCTCTTTATTTATGTGGTGAAGATTCATAAACTTTATTGGTATCTAATAAAGTTTTCTTTTTTGAGTAAAATTTTTAAGTTTCTAATAAATTTGAATTGTATGTACTTTTTTAATATTTAAGTTTCGAAAAGCAGAACATTGCTTGCGGGTGTCTACATGACTAATATACACTCACTTTCTTAACTCTTCTGAAGTGGACGGAATGGGAAGGGAGAGATTAATATTAAGTGATTCTCAATATTTCTATATTGTCTTTAGAGAGGTAAAAAATATTCAGATGTACTATTTCTTCAAAGAGAGATTATTTATATAGCTTCTCTTTCCTTCCCCTTCTCTACTCTAAACTAACACAGATTATAGCATGTCCTCTCTTTTGTTTTTTATTGTCTTATTATTCAAATACAATTAATTATTTGACGATTCCTAAGAGCTTCTCCAACCGTTCTCCAAAACTTCATTTTGGAGTCGGTCCCCACTCCAATCGTGCCCCAAATTACACAGCCAACCGCATAAATCCAATTTTGGCTGAAAATATGCCGCTGAAGTCCCATGTTGCAGCCGACTGCAATTGTTCCCAAATACCCACTTTACCCTTTAAGTATTTATAAACAATTCATTATTTCAATTGTGTCCCATTATTTTTTTACTTACTTAAAATCTGTATATATATATATTAATATATTAAATATTTTTTAATGAAAATAATATCATTGGAAATGTCTCGTCGATACCTTCAAGATGAGACTAATATCGAAATATAAAATTGCAAAACAAGTAATTAGAAATGATAGTACATTGAAAATTAAACTGAAATAAAACACATTAACTTAGAATTACATCGAAACTTTAATAAAAAAAGTTACATCACTTCATTGATCTCTCCCACAAATGTTCAATTAATACATTTCGAAGTGCGAAGTGTGCTTCTTTGTCTTTGAATTTCTTATATCGGGTCAGGAATTGTTGGAACCGTTCAACATAGTTCATCACTATGTCTTCAACATTTGAAATTGATGGTGAAGTAAAAACGACAATATCTTCTTGCTCATCACGTTCATCCTCAATAATCATTTTGTGCATTATTATGCAAGTGGTCATAATATCATGCAAAGTTTGTTTATACCAAAAATGTGCAAGGCCCTTGATTATAGCAAATCTTGACTGGAGAACACCAAACGCTCGCTGATAGATCTAAAACTTGAGATCTTAAAACCATATAGCCATGATTAATTCAAAGAGATTAAATAATAATCAAAAGAGCGGAAGCTTATACCTGAATCCATAGTAGAGATCTTGATTTTGGGTTTTGATGATCTTCTAACCTTAGGGTTTTCTCTTAGCCGAATTTCTCTCTTGAGATGGGGGTGAAGAAAATTAGAGAAGTAACCCTAGATTAGGGACCATAACCCCTTATTTATAGATGTTGTACTTTTTGTAATTTAGCCCCTCAATAAATCACAATTACAACCTGGTATCTGCACATATAACCCCATGACATATTTAAATACCTATTAACCCAACTTAATTGATCACTTTAGTGGGTTATCCTGAAATGATAGCAATACACAATGATTAATCATATGTGTCCACAATTAGATTTATTAGAGTAAATCCAACACTCGCTCCACATCTTTTCGACAAACTTCTTGCATCATTGTAAAATATTGTTTCTTTTTATCTTCGGATTTGGAAATGGTTTGAACAAGCGTTGGCCATTTCAGATATATGCCATCAGCTAAATAATAATTGACATCATAATTTTTCCTTTAATTGTATAATGAGCAGGAGGAGTAATACATTGTGTTAGGTTGTCAAACAAATTAGATGCTTGTAATACATTAATATCGTTATTAGAACCTAGCAAGCCAAAGAATGCATGCCATATCCATAGGTCATTCGATGCTACTACCTCAAGAATAATGATTGGGCCTCCGTGACGTCCTAAGTATTGTCCTGCCCATGCTGTTGGACAGTTTTTCCATTCCCAATGCATACAGTCTAGACTTCCCAACATTCCTAAGAAACCTAGCTCTTCGCTTTTTTGTAATAGTCTTGCAACATTGTCAGTATTGGGGGATCTAAGATATTCATCCCCATACACTTCTACAATTGCTCTGCAAAATCTCTTCAAACATTCAATTACAGTTGACTCACCAATCCTTACATATTCGTCAGTACTATCTGCCGGTGCACCATACGCCAACATGCGAAATAGTGCTGCTACTTTTTGTAAAGTAGACAGTCCAAGCCGACACCATCCACCTTTTTTACGAAATTTAGGAATCAATCATCTCTAAGTTTAAGTGTTGGGTAAAGCTTGAAGCGTAACCTGCATTTTGTATGAGAAATAACCACGAAATTTAGGATGAGAACCCTCCAAAAACTCGCAAAGGAAGATTAAGGAATCAGTCATCCTTTGTTGACCAGGAGTCAGAGTTCAAATAATATTCCAAGTAATATTCGAACCCGGCCCACTTAAATTGAGGCGGTCCAATCACATAATTTAATCCAGAGCTCTTCTAAGCTTAGAAGTCTCATCTCTAAATCCCAAATTAAATGATCCTTTTAGAAACCTCCCCATCCTACGTGGACAGAAAGAAATCCGACGTGTCGCCACCGCATCTAAATCGCCACCGCCCAGACCAACCAGCGCCAAATCTGACCGTCCGTTATCCCGCGGCGCGTGCCCAAGGCGCGAAGGCACAACCCCGGCGCATGCAAACTCAAACTTGCCACGACTCAAAATCCAACCGCTCAGAACCTTCCACGTACGCACCACCGTTTCCTCCTTCCTCTCTTTTAAAGCCACCTCCATATTTTATTCTCCCGGATTTTCTCCACTTTCTCTCTCCAGAAACTCTCTCTCTCTCTCTAGAAACCCTCATCCAATGGAGGCCACAGGCAGCGGCGCTCTTCTCCAGCGAGTCCGGGTGCCTCTACGGAGGCCCGCCGGCGATGGGGGTCTGATGTCGGTGAAGGATCGGCCGATGAGTGTGAAGATGGGCGATGGGTTCAAAGATCAGGGGCATCTACGGTATTACGCATCGTCCACGTCGAGGTGTGGGTTGAAAAAGGAGGAGAAGAGGAAGATGAAGCTGGTGAAGGGATTGGAGAAGGATCTCTCTGCTTTGTATTCCATGGGTTTTGGTGTTGAGAGGGGCGAGGGGATTGCTGGTGAAGTCAAAGATCAAATTATGTCGGTGAGTTTTTGAAGTTTATTTCTTTTTGTTTGTGTTTGGTTAATTTGTTAAATTTTCTGCTTTCTCAATAATTTGCGTGGTTCAACTTGAATTCAAATGCGTACCGACTTTGTTTAATTTTGAGGATTGATTGTGATTCTAACAGAGCTTGTACTGATTCATGACGAAGAATCCATATTAGAAAATATTTTGTTCTAAGTTCCTGATTTTATCAAATTATGATTCCTATTGGGATTTGTTGCTGACCTTGGATTGCAAATACAGGAAGCAGCAGAGGTTCTGCTAGCCCAGCTGACCAAACTCCGAGCCGAAGCAAAAGAGATGAAGATCAAAAGAAAACAAGAGAAGGCCGCAATGAAGGCTGCAAAGATGGCAGCGAAGATGAAAAACCGAGCAGACGAAAGCTCGTCAAGTTCATCTGAATCAAGCGACAGCGGATGCGAAGCAGCCGTTAAGATCCAGACTCCCAGAACTGCACCGTTGGATCCAATTACAGCACCATCACCAGCATTACAACAACAAATTGTCAAAATCGAAAACCCGATAACAGCACCACCAGAGCGCTGCAGTAGCCAGATTGAGGTGTGCATGGGAGGAAAATGCAAGAAATCGGGGGCGATGGAGTTGATGGCGGAGTTTGAGAAGAAGGTGGGGATTGAGGGCGCTGTGGTCGGATGCAAGTGCATGGGCAAGTGCCGCGATGGGCCTAATGTTCGGTTCGTGAGTCAGCGGCCCGCTGTAGTCGCCGGAGATGGGCCATTGAAGGCTGGCAAGGGTCCACTGTGCATTGGCGTTGGGCTGGAGGATGTTGGTTCGATAGTGGCTGATCTCTTCGGTGAGAGGAAAGAGGGTTTAGGATTCGTTGCTGCCTAATGATGTAGTCATGATTCTGAGTTGTTCAGGTTTTTAGAGGGTACTATATGTGGGTGTATGCGTAGTCGCTTTAATTGAGTTTGGGTTTATGATTTCTTGCTGTGTAATGTTCTTGCAACTGTAAATAGTTAAGGGTGCGAATATGTTGTTTTGGATGTAGCTTAGGTTAATAAAACTACAATTTCAGTTGAATTGCCTCCTCAATGTAAGATTGTCATGTTAGTCTAAGTGTGTAGACCCAAAGATGAATCAAAAAGACGAAGAAAACAGTCTAGTTGTTGGTCTGTTGACCAGACGGAGGAGATCCGATCGACCACGACGCCTGTAGGAGAACAAGCAGGCAGAAACCAAAGCTCTAGTCGGTCGATCGGGGGTCTTGATCCGGTCGACCATAAACATGCACCAAAACCTTGTTGAAATTGACATTCTGGCCGGTCGATACGAAGCACATGGCCCGGTCGACCGAGAACGAGATTTCTAGTTTCCTAAACTGTTTGGGAAACTGTTTTGGGTTGGGATCCTATATATATACCTAAAAGTTTTTAGGGTTTATGTGAACACAAAAAAAAGTGGGTTTTGACGGCTATTTGAGAGAGATCTTAGAGCGATAAAAGCTTATTTGTGGGGCATTGTAACCTTCTTCAAATTAATCAAAGAATTGTGTGTTGTGGCTCTCGAGAGCGTAGACACGTTTCCAAACCTCGTTAAATCTGATGTGTTCTTTCTTGTTTATTTTTCTGTAAGTTTTATCTTTTATTTGTGGTGTTTTTCCTACTTTCTTACTCTTAAACACAAGGTTCGGAAGGGTACGGATTCGATTTGATTGTTTTGAATCCCCAACAACTGGTATCAGAGCTTCGTTTAGAAGGTTTGTGTGAGAGCCATGGCAGAGAAAAACAAATCTAAGATCGAGAAATTTGATGGCTCAGACTTTGCCTACTGGAAGTCGTAGATGGATGACCATCTGTACCAGAAGGATTTGGACGTTGATGGGCAAAGCTAAAGGAAAGAAGAAAGAGGAATCAGACGAGGAGCGGGAGATACTGGATAGGAAGGCTCTAGGGCAAATCCCGTTGTCGCTCGCCAAGGCAGTCGCACATAATATATTGAAGGAGAAGACGACGGTGGGGCTTATAGAAACGTTCACGAAGATGTACGAGCAATCGTCAGTCGCAAACAAGGTGCATCTCGTCAAAACACTCTTCAACCTCAAGATGGCAGAATGGCGCTCCTTCACGATGTACCTCAGCGAGTTCAACACGATTGTTGATCAACTTATTTCCGTAGACATCACGTTTGATGACGAAGTGCATGCCCTATTGATTCTATCGCAGTTACCGGATAGTTGGACAGGTTGTGTGACCGTAATTAGCAATTCGGCGGGGAAGAAAAAGTTAAAGTTGAGCGAGATTGTTAACATGATTCTATCCGAGAAGGTTACAAGAAAATCATCCGAATCAGATGGTTCATATTTGCGTCAGGAACAAGTTTTGTTGTAGAATTCATTATAATTGTTTATCGATTATAATGAATACAGAAGAGCAAGTTTCGTTCTTTCTAAAACCACTCTTTACAACAAAAAACCAAATTATAATGTTCCTTAGAAACACACGCATGAACGTTTATCGTTCGTTGTTTGCGTGAGATCTTTGCCTATGCCGGGGGTGCTTTAGTCAGTGGACCACCGAATCACAGATTCAAATTGAACCGTGAAGGCTATTTTGGAATTCTTGCTTCGTTTAGAAGTAAGAAAAGGAAGTGAATATCTTATCGATCTAAGATAAACACTCTTCTGAAGATCAAGTCAAAGTTTAGATCTTAAGGAATCACAAGAACTCTGGAAAATGCTTTCACGTGATGAAGACTCTCTTTTTCTTGCTTGGAATTCACCAAATTGCTCAAGTGTTTCTGCTTAATCTGCTCCAAAATGCTCTGTCCTCGTCAGTAATGGTCCTAGGGGGTATTTATAGCCCCTGAGGACCGTAACTAAAGATAAAAGTTGAAAAGAAGTCGCGTCGGGAAACTACCATTTCCTAGACAATTGTAACTGTCTCGGAAGCGTGGTTGGCTTTCCATTTTCGAGACAGTTACAACTGTCTCGGAAGCATGTTTCATTTTAGTCTTTTTTAACTGCTTTAAACACGTTTTAATGCCATTATTTTGACAGTTATTGACGTAAGTTCCGCTTGTAACGTCCTCGCCACGTTCACACACGATCTCTGACTGTTATGGAGCCACGTGTATGTGCGAATCTCGAGAAAACCGTCATATGTATCACCTTAGCTTCCAAGACAGTTGTAAGTGTATCGGAAGCTATAGTCTTCCTCATAGTTTTCGAGACAGTTACAACTGTCTCGGAAACTATGGATTCCTTTCACGCTTCTGAGACAGTTGAAAGTATCTCGGAAGCTATAGGCTTCCTCGTAGTTTCCGAGACAGTTGTAACTATCTCGGAAACTAGGAGTTCCTCTTATGCTTTTGAGACATGTTTTCCGCCTTGAAACTTGTGTGGTGTGCTTCTTGTGCATTCTTTAGTTGATATTTAGCTTTGAATGATCCTCTGCAACTCGGATGATAATGTTTATCGCCTTCTCTCTATCTTGAGCTACGTATGATAATCTATAGGTAATTTTTGATGCCTACAGATACCCCCTCCAAAGTGTTTCAGCCTCAATCTTCTACAGAGGAGTCTGGAATACTTTGGATATGATACACTCCTACTTCAATTTGTCGCCTTCTCCATATTTCAGTCTATTCAATTTTTTTTTCGGATAGCTAAAATTTTCCCGGTGCTGCGTTTATCACTTGACCGTTGTCGAACTTTTGAACTAAAGTTGTTGTGTTGATTTCTGAATTTAGCTCGTGTTATTAAATCGACGATGAACTACTCATCCTATTCGGAAGTTTGTATCTGAATTATGAATGAACTCCCAAGGATTATCCTTCGACTTGGAATTGATTTGAGTTGTTTCGGCAAAGTTATCGACGATTTTACTGGTGTCGACCTTCATTGCAATAGAAATACAACTTATACTCATACGTTAAGTGGAGTCTACACAGTTTAGGCTCTTGAGGCGTTGGAGCATGGAGAAACAGTTTATACTCGTGTACTCTTTGGAGTTTTTGGGAAACAGTTTAACCCCGTGTATCCGTTGGGAGGTTCAAAGAGATGCAGTTTATACTCATATACTCATCGGAGTATGCAAATATACTAAAAATGGATCAAGAATGCTTCACGGATGCGAACGACAACATGTTGGGTATGCCCTTCTTCCAAGATAGTTGTAACTATCTCGGAAACATGTAGTGTTAATCCTTCTTCCGAGACAGTTATAACTGTCTCGGAAGCGTGGGGATTACTCCTTCCGAGATAGTTGTGACTGTCTCGGAAGCGCGAGATAATCACGACTATCTCGGAAGCGGGCATACGAGAGGTTTCCAGCGGGTTATAAAACTTGATCCTTGGGTTTTTCAACTCATTCTTCTGCCTCCTCTAAGTTCAAAACCTCTTCAAATCTCCTCCCAAGTTGATCTTTAACCCGTTCACATTCCTTTTTGTCTGGATTTAGTTGGATTTGCTCAAAAGGGATTCTAGGGTTTTAGCACTTCCCTTGGATTTGAGCCTTCTTCTTCTTTGGGGTTCTTCCTTCTCTTTGATTTCAGGTAAAAAGCGAACCCGTGGTTGCATTTTGGGTATTTTCTGTGACTTTGTAGTCTTTAACCTCAAAAACCCTAACCTTTTTTTTGTATGATTTCTTACAAAAAAATCAGATTTTTACCATGTCACCGAAAAGATCTTGCATCCCTAGGGGTAGATCTGCCTCTCATGCAGCCGAGAGAGTGGATCCTACTGTTGCTTCGTATGGAGGTACATCTTTTTAGCTTTTTACTGATTTCAAGTTAGTATTTCGTAAATCCTGCGTGTAGGTCCTCGTTTGCCATCCTTTGAGAGGCGTTCGGGAAGAGCTGGTATCCTCCTTCGTGGGGATCGATGCTAAAATATGTTGTTTTGCTTGGACAAAACACGTCTAAAGGCAAAAGGACGATTTTATATTGTTTCGCATTTTAAAAGGTCGGATATGTCGCCGTAGTGTTCGCACACAATGATGTATATTATCCTTTATGCGTGTAACAATTGAAATCGTCTTGCCTATTGTAAGGTGGTGAATCTATCTCGTGGATTCACGAGATGAATTCTACCCCTTACTTTAGCTTTAGAATGTCCTTTTTAAATGAATTCTAACCAAATATACATATTTTTCTTTTCAGTCCATTTTTCTTCCATAACCTCCCTGATAGAGAAGTCACTGGTCAGAGTAGAGCTATGCACTCTCATTATAAAGGGATTCCTCTGATTGGAGAAGTCCCTCAATTTAGCTCTGACTGTCCGGAGGACGTCTCCGAGCTTATACGACGAGGAGATCACCGTATTCCACGTCAGCTAACTACCGACACGCCTCTGATTCGGGACCAAGATCCTACTTTGTCTCTATGTCAGCCACAATATTTATTTGGAGACTCTGTAAAGGACCTGGAGATTCTTTCTTGTGAACCAGCGCAATGGTTGTATGGGAGTGGTTCAGTATTCATGTATTTTCTATCAATTCCTCGTCACCACTCTCTCCTGCAATTTAGGAATTTAGCTGTAGGTCGTGAAATATTTTGGAAATTAACAGAGGATCACGAGTGTGTCCACTACGAGTTCATTGGGAAGGATGCTACTGCTCCAGGATCAAGTGATAGAACTTCTATAAGAGGGCTTCACCCCGATGTTTTAGGCTAAGATAACTTGCCTCAAAACGAGTTAATGCTCAGGGCTAATACAGTGAAAGGCCGTTTGGCTAGATTGGGAAGAGAGCTTCCAATCAAAAAAAAATTTAGGTATTACGACTGGGTCCATTATTCTGGGGATAAATGGTGGACAAGGATGACCAATTATGTGTTGAACCGTTGGGGATGTGAATTAGCTGAAATAGGATTATCCCTTCCTATATATGCCAGTATGCACGGGCTGCAGATTAATGTCAACCACTTCTTTGCTTTGTTCGAGATTTATAATCCGGACACCAACACTTTTCTGACCAAGAATGGAGAATTGGGGCTCCCTCTTCACGAGATGATGTAGGTATCAGGGCTGCCCATGGGTGATGTACCTTATCAGGTATTCTTTCCAATGGTTAATCAGCTGAATAGAATGAAAGAACGAGCTACCGTGGCTTATGACACTTTATCATTATTACACTGCTATGGCGAAGATGGAGATTAAGGCTAAGAAGAAGTCCCCGCAGATCAGCTTGAAGCAATTTGCCGCCTATCTGTTCAAGAACCTCGAGAATCATTCGAATCAAGTATGTGAATTACCTCCTCTAACCCCGTCAGAAATTAATAGGCTATTGGAGAAAACAAATGCTCAGACATATACTTCTCACTCGGAAGATGGATTCCCCTATGGCACCAAGTTCAGATCATTTTTATAGCAAGATGGCACGAGGATTAAGCCGACAACTCTTCTAGCCGGGTACTTGGCTATCTGGTTAAAAAATGTGTGGTGCCTCATCAGCCTTTAGATGCGATGCCGATTGAAGTTCTATATCCAGCAGTTCAATTAGCAACGGGTCATAGGCTATCTCTACTCCCGGTAATGATCGCGGATATTCACAGTGGGCTCCGTCATTTGGCCAAAATATTTACACAAGAGGGAAACAAACCCTCAACTGAGATCCCGATTTCTAAGCTCGAATTGACGTATTCTTATTTTATGACCTGGTTAGTTCTTCATCGACTGGACCTGATGTCCACTCCCGAAGTCGTTAATCCAGATCTTCCCCTACTGTAGATTTTAGAAGGATCTAGTTGGGTGGTTAAACAATGCATGATGTGTCCCGACAGTTCAAAGTTCATAAATGTTGAGAATTTTTTCCGTTTTTTCCATAATTTTCCAGGACCTATAATGACACTCTATTGGACATTGAAGAGCCAAGGTAGGATCGTACTGTATTGGACGTTAGATGTTTTAGATGGTTAATGAACATTCGTCATGAGAGATCTGAAACTTTAGGAGAAACACATTTATCAAAGAGGAGGAAGAAGGTTGTACATCGACAACGCACTCCTCTTTCTACCTTAGAAGAGTGATCCACCCATTATGCTCCTTCTGACGAACAAGGTAACGATGCGTCTCCATTTCTATTTCACTATCTCTTTTTTTTGTTATTAGGATTTGAACTTATTCAGCATTTGGTTTTCATAGGGGATCGAGAGGAAGGAGAAATTCCAGTTGGTACCGCTTCTCCTGACATTATGGAAACTGAGGAACCCAGCTTCGTCCAACAAATACATGACATAATGGATGATGAACCTGCTGGCGTTCAAACAACTTCCTCTACTAATATCAATCCACCAGCTCCAAGCACAGGTACGGGTATTTCTCCATTCGGAGGGTAATTCCGAGAGATGAGTGAGTCGGAATACGTACATCTTCTAATGACCTGTGCACTTTATCTCCTTTTAGTGAAACTAAAGGAAGCGGGTGCAAGTAGTGGAGCCGTCGAACCCACTGCGACCACTGACGGTAAAGCTGATTTTTTCATTTTGTGTGGGCTTATCCATGTATGCATGTATTCATAATTCAGTCTATTCTATAGATGTCCTGATGAATGAACCAACGGAAGGGGAGACCACTCATGCTATTGAGGTCTAGGATTTTAATGAACACAACATCAATCTTGATCTTTCGGAAAACGACCATCAGTATATCTCTGATTTATTATCAGGAAAAACTCCTAGTGTGGCTACAGGACAAACTGTTAGAGTTGGTTCAACTAAAGTTGGTTCCTCTGAAGGTAGGAATTTTATTCTATAACATCCATTGTCTCTTTGTCAGTTAACTTTAAATAATCATATAAGAGTTTTAATTATAGGACCAGTTGTTGAAACTGGTGCAACTATAATTATTGGAATGTTTGATCAGCTTGAGGGTCTTGGTTTATTGTTGTTGGCAGGAACCAAAGTCGAGACCCTATCCTTAGCTCCTGAGTCTCAAAGTCTCACCCCTTTAGACCCGATGATGATAGAAGTTACTGTCACCACTAAGGTTAGTCCTGTCATAACAACTGTGAGACCAACCAAAGAAGTTGGTACATCGACAGCTGTTGTATCTGGCATAACTATGTCTCTTCATGAAGTTAAAAGAATGGGAACGGACACAGAACATCAAATTGATATAGCCCCGCCTAAAGTTGGAGGATCTTCTACTAGACTCGGTATATATTCACTTGCCAATACTTTTGGATTCTAAGTCTCGAATATTAATTCAACTATTCTTTCAAGTACTTACTTTCTTTTGTCTTTATTGTAGTGCCTTCTTCATTATTGCTTGAGTCCATTAAGGCTCTAACATCTGATGAAGACCCGAACAAGACCTTTATCTGCTCAGATATTCAAGGTTTTGTCTATTTTCTGAACCTTATGATCGATCGAATCCTTCATAAAGGATCGCCTTTTGATGGCCTTAAGAAGTCACTCGATCGACATATATCGGGGATTAGAGAAGATGGATATCCTGAATTGGCCGATTTGATTGAAGAATATCTAGTTCATTTTAAGCAGCAGGTTTAAAACTTGAAGGATCTTCAGAATAGTGGTATTTCTTCCTATGTATTGGCCCAAATAGATCAAAGACTGCAAGCATGGCATGATTCTCAAAAATTGGCCGAGCTCGAGCTTCAAAAGTTAAGAGACTACGGGACCCAGATGAGATTGGGTATTAACAGGAAGGTGCAGGCTAAGACTGATTTACTCCAACCTTTAGAACTACGTCGAGCTCATATAGTCTGCTTAGAAAATGAGCTTGCAGAGGCCAAAGATGCTTAAGGTATCCTGGAGCTTGATTTAGCTGAAGTTGAACGCGTTGAATCGGACTTATTCAGACATCTGGAGCTTTAAGATAAAAGGCTGATTGAGGCAGAACAAGAAGTTCTCCAAGCTCAGAACACCAGCGAGGAATCCTTACGAGCTAATTTGAAAGCTGAATTTGAACGAGCTTATGCAAAGGAGCTCTCAAAACTTAAAGGACAAATCTGTAATTACAAGTTATGTTTAGATTAAGAACATTTCTATTTTAATGAAACTTTTCTTGTGTTGGAACCCCTTTCTTATTATATTTATTTTCAAGTTTTCTTTATGAATAAAGTAAACTCTTTTTTTTGCTTATTGAAATTTTATTATGATTACTCATTCTTGTTTAGAATAAATAAACATAATATTCATAGGATTTTTGACAAAGCCTCAGCCATCAACGGATTTGATGTACCTTTACCAACTACCGTTTGAGTTGGGCTAGTATGTGAGTTATCTAGCTCCGTTTTACATATAACATTAGGCTAAAAGAATTAAACTCTCTTATGCTTTATACTATAATGTTGAATATGTTGAAAGTACCCTAATACCGCTAGGAAGGAACCCTAGAGGGGGGGTGAATATGGTTTATGCTAATCTAATCCGATTTATGCCAAATTAAAAACTTATTAATAAATATATCCTAGCACAAGAGATATGAATAATATATGTGCAAGGATATATATAAATAACACAAGGGTGAACAATATAGTGGATGAAATAAACTAGATGCAATAGGCGATATAGGCAATGAGCACAAGTATAAATGAACGCCAATGCAACTCAAACACAAGCAAATGATCACGGAGTTCGGACCTTCCGTCCTACGTCTCCGCTCCCCACTCCCGGGGAGAAATCCACTATCACACCGGGTTTTCAACGATCACCCGAAAACGCTTACACCACACAATATCGGTTTCAACGCTCACCGATTAACGTCTACAATCTCACAATGTAACTACACTAACTACCACCTCAAGTGTTGGTCCCTAGCCCGTGTCTCCCTCAAGTGCTCGGAATTACCACCTCTCTCTAGGCTACCGACGCCACTACTCTTGGGACAACCCCGTCTCTCACCACACACTCCTATTGGTGTACTAGTGTAATACAAGTGATCTCACAATGAAAGCTCAATACAAATAAATTGTTCTCTACAATGGATGAGAACACAATGTAGGCTCACTCTCAATGTCACACAATCCCACAACCCAAAATATACTAAGTATGAAAATACAATAAGCTCAATGGTTGTGTGTGTACAAAGAGATAAATAAAATCAACTAAACTCAATATAAAACTAGCATATGGAAATTAAGATCAAACATATAAAATAGCTAGATTGAGTTTAGGAAAACTTCTCTATATGATAACAAGAGATGGAGGGAGAAGAGTGAATGCTCAAACACCAAGGGATGATCTCCTCAAGCTCTTGTGGAATTGATTTCCAAAACCGAAAACACTCAATTGCTTAAAAGCTTATAAACACACTTAAAC
Source organism: Asparagus kiusianus (assembly GCA_022839385.1). Taxonomy (NCBI): domain Eukaryota; kingdom Viridiplantae; phylum Streptophyta; class Magnoliopsida; order Asparagales; family Asparagaceae; genus Asparagus; species Asparagus kiusianus. The sequence continues at coordinate 50,826 of BQKN01000814.1, forward strand.
AAAACTTAATCAAACTTTAAACCCTTGTTAAACTTTCTTAAAACATTCTCTTCATTAATTATGAAAGATGAGAGCAAGAGGGTATTTATACCCACACAAAACTTCAGCAAAAACCCAAGTAAAATGACCAAAAACCCATAAGAAAACAAAACTGGAAAATAGCCGTTACTGTGTAACGGACACATTATGGGTCGACTCATAAAAATCATGGGTCAACTCATAATTGACCGTTATAGGCCAAAAACAGCTTATGAGTCGACTCGTAAAATTCATGAGTCGACTCATCATACATGGGTCGACTCATGAGGTCATGGGTCGACTCAGCAGAAACAAAAACCAAATTCCAGAACACTTCATGAGTCGACTTATGACAGGCATGAGTCGACTCAACCTGATGGGTCGACTCATGATGTTTGTGAGTCGACTCATCAGAAGCAAAATGCAAACTACACAACAGTTTATGAGTCGACTCAACACTGTTCATGAGTCGACTCATGACATGCACACAGACTGTTTTAAACAGTACATGTCAACATAAAACAGGGTTTAAAAATATCAAATAAATTCAGAAAAATATAAAACTTTGGGGAATGATTGTAGACATGCTAATAAACATGCTACAATGACTGGTTATCAGAAAGGACCTCCCAAATGAAAAATATCATCATTTTACAAAATAGTCCAAAACATGAAAATATGAGATACTTGAATTTTGATGTTTTGACATAAACCAACTTTTGAAACTTTGTGAAATGTTTGTATAGACTTGATAAAAGATATAAAATATTGTTATGAAGTCTATAACCTAGAAATACAATATTTTCATAAAATTGCATATTCTATGCAATATTTTCAAAAACACAATAGAGTATGAAACATATGATTATATATATGAATGTAAATTTGTTTCATATCTATATAGCTAAACCAAAACACAATAATAAATATGAAATGTGTAATCTCATATTTATGAACATGAAAACTCAAAACTATGTATATATATATATATATACCTAAAAACCAAACATATATGTATATATGAAACTATATATATACATGAAAACCAATTTAATGTGTGTGTATAATATTGAGCTTAAGGTACTTAACACACATAATATAAATCCTAAACTATATTACCCAAGCCGATCTTGATCTTCAATAAGCTTGACTTGGTACACGTTGCGGATGAAGCGAGATCTTGGATCTTTAACTTGAATAGCATGCTTCATTCCATAATTCCGCCAACCTCCATTAGATATGATCGTTATGGCGCAATCCATCCATCCTCCAACACATTGTTTGTCTAGAATGCCTAATAGAAAACATAAACACTAGACAAACAATATTAGGAATTGTTTGTAATCATCAAAACAAGATTAGAAGATGTAGGCTCATAACATGAGACCTAACATATGTAGGCTACATATGTTAGATGTAGACTTATCTCTAATAAGGGATCGAAATAACGTTTCCCATGCATAAAAGACATGGATTCAGAGATTATTAACTTAATAATAATTACCGGCTATGATATTGAATACGTAGGCTTCGTCATTTTTATGGGAATGTACCACCTAACAACGTGTGTTAGACGTAGAATTATCTCTAATAAGGGATCGAGATAACGTCCCCCATGCATAAAAGACATGGATTCGGAGATTATTAACTTAATAATAATTACCGGCTATGATATTGAATACGTATGCTTGGTCGTTTTTATGGGAATGTATCATCCGGCAATGTGTGTTAGATGTAGACTTATCTCTAATAAGGGATCAAGATAACGCCCCCATGCATAAAAGGCATGGATTCAGAGGTGTTGGTGGGTTACTTCTTCTTGGTAAAAAGATGAACTCGAAATTAGAGAGGAGGAATTTTATATTCTATCTCCTGGTCTCTTTTTTGTTGGTAGAGATAAACCCAAAATTAGAGAGAAAGAATTTTATATTCTATCTTCTGATCTCTTTTTCGTTGGTAGAGATAAACCCAAAATTAAAGAGGAAGAATTTTATATTCTATCTCCTGGCTCAAGAGAAACTCAAAGTGGGATCTCCACTTTAAGAATCCTGAAAGGTAAAACTAAAAGTGAGATCTCCACTCTGAGAATCAGAAAGATCTGGATAGCTCTAACTTTTATAGTATTGATTACCTAGTTTGAAGATGAATTTTTTGTTTATCGAAATGAAATTCTGACTTCAGCCAAAACTGTAGACATTCGACTAAAGAGTTATTTATGGAAGCCTTTCGTTTATCGAAAGGAAGTTCCAGTTCTGAAAATATACCTCTCGTTCATGGAAGGAATCAGGAGGGGATTTTGGTTTTGGTCCTAACTGTAGGAAAGTTTGACCAAGTGGGAGTTAATACAATTCTGCCTTTTATAGCCTTGATTATTCAAATTGGATTAAGGCCTTTTCATTTATCAAAAGGTGATCTCAGTTTTAAAAGTGAACCTCTCATTCATGGAAGGAATCGAGAGGGGAATTTGGCTTTGGTTCTAACTATTTAAAGGTTTGACTAAATAAGAAGTAGGAGTGGGGTACAAATAACAATAGGGATGTTAACTTGTACATATCACTCAATGGGGTTTTCGATGTTAAGTAATAATGACCTAATATGAAAGGGTTCACTAATTGCTATGGATCAGTATATTGAACTTTTAAATGTTATATCATTACTTCAACAATGGGAGTGTTAAAGGCTTATACACAGTAGGAGTTTGAAGGATTTTAATCTATGAAGGGTTTTAGTGGACCCACCGTTAATTAATTTAATCGGTGAGGGATTTTGTGGTGAAGGATTGTGAATCATCGAGTACTCCACAATTGCACCATGGGGGTTTCGTGAGGAAAGTTCGACTATATAAAGTCGTTAAATCTTATCTCAACGAAAAGATACTTGGAAAGTCACGGTGGTAGATTCTTAATCATTTTGGAAATAATTAGATAACCGCAGTGGGAGATTCTTAATCATTTTCTATAATAATTAAGAACAAATTATTCAGATGATCAATTTCTATCTGGAATAATTGACTGATCTTGGGTTATCCTTAAAATACCATATACAGTATTTTCTAGGAACTTCTCATTTAAATGGGTTATCTGAATGTACTAAGGGTAGTACTTCTTCAGGAACTTCTCATTTATTAGCATCATGATTTTGTGATCATTTTGGGTGATCAGGCGATATGCACCGTTTGAGTAAACAGTTTCTATTATAAACGATCCTTCCCATTTGGGTTAGAATTTTTCTTTCTTCTTAGAATTAAGAATCATGGGCCTCCGAATAGCAAGAACTAGGTCTCCTTCCTTAAAACTTTGTTGTCGGACTCTTCTATCAATTTCTCGAAAAATTTTGGCCTGATAAAACTCAATTTGTTGCTGAGCTTCCGAGCGCTTTTCATCTAACATCTCTAACTCTTCGAGATGTTTTTAATGTTGTTCTTCTTTCGTCATTCCCGTTACAAGAGCGATGCGGAGAGAGGGGATTTGTATTTCCAAAGGAAGAATAGTTTCACATCCATATACTAAGGAATATGGAGTCGCTCCAGTTTGTGTGCGGACAATGGTATGATAAGCTCACAGAGCTTCACCAAGTTTGTCGTCCTAGTCTCGCTTATTGACTCTTATAAGTTTTGATAAAATCTTGATAATTATCTTATTGAAAGCTTCAGCCAATCTGTTAGCTGTGAGATTATAGGTCGTTGATGAAACATCATGAATTTCGAATTTATCGCAAAATTTGATGAATGCGTTGCTGATGAATTGAGGGTCATTGTCATGTACTATTCGTCTCGGGACACCATATCGGTATATGATATGGTATTTGATGAATTTGACAAAATCGCTCGTCTTTACTTTTTTAAACGGGACCGCTTCGGCCCATTTTGAGAAGTAATCGGTGATCGTCAGAATGAAACGGTCACCTTTGACTGAAGGCGGAAAAATAGGACCTACGATGTCCATTCCCCATGTTTCGAATGGCCACAAGGTAGCTGATAGTTATAAATGTTCTAGAGGTTAGTGCATGTAATTCGCATGAATTTGACATGTATGACACCGTTGGGCGTAGCCAATAGCGTTCTTGATCATGGTTGGCCAGTAATATCCCATTCTTCTGAGCCGATCATAAAGTTTAGGACCGGGTTGGTGTGCACCGTATATTCCATCATGCGCCTCTTTAAGAGCTTCTTTCGCTTCTCTATTAGATAGACAACAGAGTAATAGACCATCATATGAGCGACGATATAATATTTGTGTCGTGGTGTTGTAGTAAAATCTTGGCGCTCTTCGTTGGACTGAATTACATCTTCATGTAAAATACTGTGTAGGACATAATCGATGATAGGGAAATGCCAATCTTGAGCTTCAAGTTCGATTCTCATTGAATGTACCTCTTTGATGATCGAATCGTAAATTGGCACAATAAGCTGGTGAGTTCTCACTGTGACTAATTATTCTGTCTCAGGAAGCTGTGCTAAAGATACAACTAATACCGCCAATTCATCTACATATGTGTTTCTAAGACGTGGATTGTACTCGATGAAAAATTATTCAAACGAGTTCGCCATTTCAATGGCCACCTGGTAGTATGGAATTAGATCTTGATTTCTAACCTGGTATTCTCCTCGTATCTGATTGACTATCAGTTGAGAATCGCCAAAAGCTTCAAGGTATTCGACCCTCAGTTCTTTGGTGAAATTAAGTCCAATTATTATTTTGTTGTACTCAGCAACATTATTGAAGCATGGTTCGGTCAATGAATAGGCTCGAGGTAATACGTGTTTCCTAGGGGAAACTAGTATGACTTCAACACCTGAAGATATTTTCGAACATCCGGGAGTGCTCGCTACATTGGTTGCTCAGGAAGCTTCATCGAAGTATAACTACGCGCTTGTTGATGTGAAGTGGTGTTGACTTCACGAGTTTCATCTGGCAAATCTTCGTACAATTCAGCCGTATCTTTTGTAGGATTAACCACCAAAAGATCATAGATTGGTTGACTTTTAACTGACATTTGCTGTTTGAAATACAGATCATATTGGGATAAGAGTAGAGCCCACCTAGCTAAACGTCAATTCATAGAGGCCGGTTGGGTCATGAACACTCGAATTGGGTTCACGTTAGAAATGACATAAATTGTCTGTCCAACTAGATAATACCGCATCTTATGAATTGCGAACACTAATGAGAGGTATTCTTTCTCAATCATTAGGTATCAAGATTCGGCGCCTACTAACGTACGGCTTAGATAATACATTGCTTGCTCGTGACCGTTATCGTCGTCTTGTGTAAGCAATGCACTTAACGAATGACTCGTCACTTTGACATAAATAAAAAATGGTTTACCCGACTTCGGTGCAACGAGATAGGCGGATTCGCTAGATATATTTTGATACCCTCGAATGCTTTTTGACAGGCTTCATCACAAATGAATAACACGCCTTTCTTTGTGAGTTTAGAGAATGGCTGACATTTTCCCGAAAGGTTTGATATGAACCAACGAATATAAGTCAATCGTCCCTGCAATCCTCTGAGTTCCTTAAGATTTCTCAGGGTTTGCAATTCATGTATCACTTTTACTTTGTCGGAATCGATGTGGATACATTTTGTGGTGATGACGAATCCAAGGAATTTATCGCTGGACATTTCAAGGAAGGATTTAGTAGGGTTCATCTTCAATTGATGACTCCTCATAAGATCGAACATAGTCTTCAAATCATTAATGTGATCGCTCTTGTCATGGCTCTTAACAACCAAATCGTTAACATAGCATTCAACGGTCTTCCGAAAGTATTCTTAAAAGATCTTCATCATTGCTCATTGGGTGTTCTAAACGCAGTATGCTTTTCATTATCCGGTTGCATCTTAATTTGATTATATCCCAAAAATACATCCATAAATGACATTCTCTTGAATTCGTATGTGTTGTCAATGATAACATCTGTAATCGGTAGAGGGAAGTCGTCTTTAGGAGAGTCAGTATTTAGATATCTGAAGTCAATACAGATTCTAATCTTTCCGTTCTTTTTGAGGACCGAGACAATATTTTTCAACCAATCAGGATGTTGTTCTTCCCTGATGAAGCCTGAATCAATCAATTTCTTAACTTCTGCTTCTATCGCATTCATAATTTGTGGACGAAATAGTCTATGTTGTTATTTGACAGATTTAACATCCGGTTTGATGCTCAGGCAGTGCATTACCACATTTGGATCAAGTCCCAGCATATCTTCGTAGTTCTAAGAAAAAACGTAGATATATTCTCTAATGAGGGCGATCAATTCTTCTTTCTCATCTGACGGAAGATTATCGCTAATAAATATGGGTTTCGGATTGACTTCGTCACTCATATTAACCTGGACTACTTTATCTTTAGTAGGAGATTCTCTCTGTTCGAATCGATCACCATATTGAATGTTCAAATAATGTATCCAGGGATTTTCCTAAGTGGGCAATTGATCATCTTCTTCTGTCATTGAATGATCGATGGTGGTCATATTTGACATTAAGCCTTTAAACATCTCTCTAAGGCTAATAGCTGAATCCCAACCTGAGGAATCGGATGAATACCCATTTTTATTTGTTAACTGATCGATGACTTGCCAGCAAAATTCGTCATCAGATGATGAGACATAACCTAAACCTCTTCTATGACTGTAATAATTATTAGGTTTTCCCTTTGGTAAATAGGTAGGACGGGGCAGAACCCAGGTACCTGTTTTTAGCGAAAGTCGTTTCCATTGTAGATTCCATTAAACTTCGATCGTTTACAGAAGGTTACAATGAAAAATAAAAAAATACAACTTTCGAGAAAATAACACAGAAATCGTTTATCGAGTTCTGTTTTGTGGGACTTTGCCTGTGCCGGGAGTGCTTTGGCTCGTGGACCACCGATTCGCAGATCGTAAGGTTGTTTAGAGATCCTTCATTCGTTTATTGAAGTAGGGATTTGAAGCAAATATCTTATCGATGTAAGATGTTCATTCTTTCAAAGATCAAGTCTAAGCTTAGATCTCTAGGAATCACCAAACACTGTTTATGAAGGATGAAAATTCTCTCTCTTCTTCCTCAAAATCACCAAAATCTCAAGCCTTTTCTGCTCCAATCTGCTCTCTGTCCTTTATTTCGTGGTTAGGGAGGTATTTATAGGGGTAAGAGTACACAACAGTAGAAATGGGGGCGGAACAATTGACCAAGTAACTGCTCTTTGGCTGCGGCAGCCAACACTGCCGCGGCTATTGGCGCGGCAGCGTGGACTGCCGCGGCCAAAGGGGCAGTTATAACCACGTTCCTTCGTGTTTGAAACTGTTCCCCCATGACCTTTAACCACCTTTTTTTATGGTTTAACTGCTTGTCCACGTCAGCACACGTTTTATTTCTGATATGTTACCACGTGGACTTCCAAAAATCATCGTATAACTGCTTGGTAACTGCTGTGGCACTCCTGTAACTTGCGCGCCATCATAGACTGTCGTGCCTAAGGCGCGCCACCTTGGGCTGCCGCGCCTAAGGCGTGTCACCCTGGGTTGCTTGTTGGTGTATTTATCGTTGTATACACACTGTTCTTTTCTCATCCCTGAGTTGTATTTGGATATCTATGAGCATTTTTTGACGTCTACAGTACCTTGACCAAAACGAAGACCTTCACCGAGCGTGAGGTTGTACCCTTGCTTCTTCATGTAGTCATTTGCTTGTGAACTATATATGAAAAAAATGACGTACAGACCTTTCATCATCAGTATTCGTTTCTAAGAAGAGATCGGAGGGCGGGGATGATTCCCCTTTCCTAAAGATTATTTCCTTTCCACCCCATGCCTTTGCAGGTAGGATTAAGGTTGTTCCGAAGGAGTCTTGGATGCACTTCTTCGTCGTGCAAGACGACCGAAGCGGCATGTGTATGTCGGGATTGTCATACAATTTCCGTATTATATCATTGAGACAATGCGAGTACTCTAAATCATCATTTATTATTTTATCGGTAAGTTACCAGTTACAACTTTCATCCGATAATTCACCACCGTCAAGATCAATTACAAGAGGTTTAATGATATTTAATACAAGACCTTCAATATAATCAAGCACGGCTTCGGTATCAGCTTCTTCTCTACTGTCCATACCATGGGTCGATGCTTTAATATCAGATTCGGCACCATAAAGAAAGGAGTCAATAAAATAATTTTCTAACCCCTTAAATGGCTGCTTATCCGTGACCACTGTCTTGACCTCATTGTTAGTATCAACATATTTCAAACACCGATGGAGGGTGGAAGGAACTATAATATTACTGTGGATCCAAGGGCGACCTAACAGCAAGTTATAAGAAGTCTCTGCATCAATCACATAATAAGTGACTTTCAACTTTAAATCTCCAAGTTGACACTTCACCCGGATCTTTCCTAATGGCCTGGACCCACTAGTGTTGAATCGATAGATAACGGTTCCCATAAAGGCTAATTTGCTGGCGGGAATTCTAAGATGGTACATCAACCGAAGTGGCATGATACTAATAGCAGAACCCAGATCGACTTGGATCCGGTTAACAACGCTTGAACCAATATATCCGGTGAAATATAAAGGCCTATCATGTTTTGAGTTCTTCACTTGCATATCCTCTTTGGTAAAAGCAATGCAAGAAAATTTTATGAATGCCAAATTACAGTGTTGAACTGATGACTCTGACTCTTCAGAGGCTAGCTTAATCACATCAGAATCAGCCAAAGCTTCTTGTAAAGCTTCACTGGTATCTTTAGCAACTCGTATAGAGTGATCCTCACTGGGATATTGGCTAGTTGAGCCATGACATCGAAACGGTACGGAGCGTTCGAACTTTTTGATTTATCTCTTCCAATCGGCCGATTGAAACGAGACTACTTCGAAATTTGAACTTCTTTGTGCTGGGGTTCTTTCTCTTTTTGCTTAGCCAACTGTTAAGGTTTTTTAGCCGGTATAGGGGGAGTTGCAACCACCCCCAGCTCAGTTAAGGTTTTGGAAGGTGTGGTTTTTACCACCCCCTGCTCGACTAGTTGTTCGGATGCACTTGGGTAGTTGAAGCGATATTCATTTCTACTCCTAGTAGCAAAGGCTTCATGTTCTACTTTAGAAAGTGGTAAAGTTGAAATTTCTTCATCATTTTCTTTAGGAATTGCTGAGGGTTCGTAACAAGACTTCTCTTTTCCTTTGTCTTTCAACTTCTTATTGGATGAGGAAGTCATCCATTATTCATCTTCAAGCAAATCAGTATGGACCTAGAGGATTTCGCCATTCGAAGTTGTATGTGACACAAGTCTCTTTTGATGTTGTCCATGAGGGTCATCGTTGACAATTTGTATTTTAACCTTTGACACAAATTCGGGTTGAAACCATGACAAAGGAATTGAACCGAAACTAATGGATATTGCATTATTGCCTACTTTCTTTCCTTTCGGCTTCGCAGTCACAATACCAACGTCGATCAAAGTTTATATTTTATCTTTTAAGACATAACACGCCTTGGTGGGATGATGGATCCTTCTGTGGTATGCGCAGTATTTTGGGTCTGTAGTCTTCTTAGCTTCTTCTTGATTCATGACCAGTGGAAGTTTGATCTTGGTTTTTTTCCAAAAGGTACTTAAATATAACCGGTACTTTATCATCCTTGAAAGAATATTCTTTCGAAAATCTAGGTTCCAAAGTCTTAGGCTGTCTTGGAGACTGCTGTGATTGGTGTGGCAGCTGAAAAGGTGATTGGTGCGATTGTTATTGTTGCAGTTGTTGTGACGTTTGGTGAGCATCAACAGCCGTCGCGGGCCCCTTTCCTCTACTTCGAGGGTTAAAATTCTTCATTTGAGGATTAGCTGGCGGTTGACCTCTCTCAAGCTTCTTCCTCTTGAGGAAGCGTTCATCTTGTTCGCCCCGCACTTTTAATTCTTTCTGGGTCTTGGAAGGTACAACCCTCATGACTTATAGGACATCCAAAGAAAGATTGTTGTGGCGTGTCTGAAGGTTAAACTCTTCGGTGAGCGGATCCCGGTAATTTATCGCTTTGTTTCAGAACTATTTGACGAAAACATCAGCTGATTCCCCATCCTTCTGTTTCTCATCCAACAAAGTACCAATTGATATATCGGTGTCGTCGTCAAAGAAATTAGTAAGGAATAAACTTTTCATATCATCTCAACTGTTGATACTTCCAGGCTTAAGACGTCGGTACCAATCGAAGGCGGCCCCACGAATGGTCCTAACGAATGATCGAACCATCAAATCCTCATTTTTGGAGATTGCACCCAAATAAGACTTGGCATAAATCAAGTGTTGAATGGGTGAACCCTTGCCATCAAAAGGAGTGAAGTTAATCAGACTGAATTTCGGGGGGTAGAGAATTGAATCCCACTACCTTGGGCATGGGCACGGAATACCCGTTTTCTTCACCTCTTGAGCTGTTATCAAAGCATTGACTTTGCTTTCAAGCTCCTTCATTTTATTATCTTCATCTGTATTTTTCTTCGGGTGAACTTGAGAAAGTTGGATAGGTGACTTAGCCGGACTACTCTCAGAATTATCTTTATTAGGAGGAGGATCAGCAAATATAGTTTCATCCACCTCTGGGTCACTATCAACTTTAGTTATCCGAACAAGTATAGTGTTACGCCTGCTAGATTCAGCCTTTTGACTTGTTTCTGGTTGTTGTAGATGTTGTTGAGCTTGCAAATCCCTCATATGTTACATCATCAACTCCATCTCTATTTTTATTTCAGCTCTGATCTCTTCTCATTACGTAACCAAAGCTTCTTGCAATATTTGGGCTAACTAATCAGGCGTAATTGTAAATGATTCCCTGGCTTGTCCTACACTAGACATCGTATCATCGGAAGCAAGTGCAGAGTTAGTATCTGAAAGTTCATCTTCTGAAGATATTCCTTCATACATCCTCTTATAATCTCTACGATGGTTAGATCTTAACTGTAATTGTGACATCTTTTGAGAAAGACCTCGACCAACCCTTCCTCCTGGAGAGAAATCAGGATCAGAATTAGTGACACGTTGTCTTCTTTTGTCTATCATATTGATAATGACTTTAGGAAATTCATCCTCTTGAACAGCAGACTTCTTATGGAAACGTCTTGGCTTGGGCTTTGGTGTTTCGATGGAAAGTCTCTGAAATACAGAAACTCTTTTGGCGGAATGGATTTGGAGCAACTACATTCAGACAACACTGTTTTGATAAGCTTCTCACTTATACAATGAGGACTTGTTTCTCGAACAGTCCTCTTCCGTGATTTGTTTTCACCCTTAGTTTGATAGTACAGCTCGTCAGTATGATGACCAGAGCAACCTATCTTCTGCTTTTGTGTTTAAACCTTATTGACATACCCAGGACGACTTGTCATCGCCTCTGAGCGATCCAATGTTATATGTTTAGATCCACCCCCTTGTGGGCATAGAGTCTTTACAGGTCTCAAACGAGAGAAAATCGGAGTTTTCTCCTCTTGGGATTGCTTTGTCCTGATAGGTGGATATTTACGACCCCCAGCGTAAGAATTTACTCGGGGTTCATTCATCGGACCCAAGCATTCTTTGATTGGAGCTTTGCCACGATCGTCAAGTAAAGGACCAAGGTGATCCTCCATTGTGATTTTATATTTTGACAAGTCGAGACTAACCTATGGCTTCACTGGTGACATAGCAGATGTGGTTGCAGTAGACGAACAAGGAACGGATGTCGATGGAGTCGAAGGAGATGCCTTGGAAGCTTCCCTTTGGTCGAGACAGTTATAATTGTCTCGGATATGGTTCCTTTGGCCGAGACACTTGCAAGTGTCTCGGATATGGTTCCTTTGGCTGAGACATTGACTAGTGTCTCGGTTGAAGGGAATAGTCTCCGAGTCTGATTTTTGTGCACGTTTAGACTTCGGAATCCATACTTTGTGGTTCTTTAATGATTCTTTGGCCACCATTTTTCCTTCTTCCTTTCTTGTGTTTGTTGACGAATGGCACGGGCACGAGCGGCATTTGCATGATGCTTTTGTATACGTTTTTTGAGGATCGAATGAGCCCTTTTGACGAGAGTTCATTCCTCTGTCATAAGTTTAGCAAAGAAGTGAGTGGTTTGTCATTGGGGTGACTGGACCACTTGATGTTTCCTCGACTCTAGGTCCGCATAGTAGCGGACCCCGTCGATTTGTTCCAAGGCCTTAGCCATTTGACGAGCACGACGCTGGCATTGTCTCTGACGAGCCCTTTTTGTCAGTGTCGATGGGCTTTGATTCAATGACTCCTTAATTGGAGAAGAGTCATTGTGAGTAGAGGTGTTGCGAGTAGAATCCTCAGCAACAATGGGCGAGAGTCTTTAATCGTGGCATTCGATGGAGTCGAAAACTTAAAAACCTTCTTAGAAGATAAAATTTTCCTGCATTTGCGAGGCGAGAAACACTTTGAGGATGAGGACGATAGATATTTTTTAACTTTTGCTTGGTCGAACTCGTATTCAACTGTGGATTTAATTGGTATTTTGATCGGCTACGACACGGTGGTCTCAGCAGCGAGACCGTTGGCTCACACCGTGGTCGCCAGCGTGTTTACGTCAGGAACAAGTTTTATTATAGAATTCATTATAATTGTTTATCGATTATAATGAATATAGAAGAGTAAGTTTTGTGCTTTGTAAAACCACTCGTTACAACATAAAAATCAAATTACAATGCTCCTTAGAAACACACGTAGGAACGTTTATCATTCGCTGCTTGCGTGGGATCTTTACCTATGTCGGGGGTGCTTCAGCCTGTGGACCACCGAATCACATATTCAAATTGAACCGTGAAGGCTATTTGGGAATTCTTGCTTTGTTTAGAAGTAAGAAAAGGAAGTGAATATCTTATTATTGTAAGATTAACACTCTTCTTATGATCAAGTCAAAGCTTAGATCTTAAAGAATCACAAGAACTCTGGAAAAGGCTTGCACGTGATGAAGATTCTCTCTTTCTTACTTGAAATTCACCAAATTGCTCAAGTCTCTCTGCTCAATCTGCTTCAAAATGCCCCGTCCTCATCAGTAATGGTGCTAGGGGGGTATTTATAGACTCTAAGGACCATAACTGAAGATAAAAGTTGAAAAGAAGTCGCGTTAGGAAACTTTCATTTTCGAGACAGTTGTAATTATCTCGGAAACGTGATTGGCTTTCTATTTTGAGACAGTTACAACTGTCTCGGAAGCATGCTTCCTTTCAGTCCTTTTATAACTGCTTTAAACATGTTTTAATGCCATTATTTTGACAGTTATTGACGTAATTTTTGCTTGTGACATCCTTCCCATGTTCACACACGATTTCTGACAGTTATGGAGCCACGTGGCATGTGTGAATCTTGAGAAAACCATCATCTATATCACCTTAGCTTTCGAAACAGTTGTAAGTATCTCAGAAGCTATAGTCTTCCTCATAGTTTTTGAGACAGTTACAACTATCTCGGAAACTGTGGATTCCCTTCACGCTTCCGAGACAATTGAAAGTGTCTCGGAAGCTATAGGCTTCCTCGTAGTGTTACGCTCCGCTTCCTAAAATACCCGAAAATCAGAGAACGTGAACAAGCACATAACGTATTAGATTAAGGAGAATAAATAAAAATAAACAGTTCTCCTCAATCTAATACGCTAAGCATCAAAAATATATGCAAAGTCATAGGTCCCCGATCACAATAGCAATAATATTATAGACAAACTCAGAACAAAATATCCATATCACAAGTGAATATCATCCAAGACAATATTCGGGTCAAACATGCACTTATACATATCTGAACAAATGAATACTGAAGAAATATGAAATACATTGTTCAATAGGAATAGAAGGGAAAATACTACAAAAATAACTAGGATCATTAATTAAGACAAGATACTGAACTTCGGCCTATTCTTTAACTCTATCTGCAAGACACTCCTGCTAGGAATCCTATGGCTTTGGCTTGTCTCTGAGCTGGATCTGTTCTTCCTCTAAGTCTGACGTACACCAAGAAAAATAGGTATACGTCAGCGTGAATGGCACACGACAAGACCTCACAAAAGAAAAGAACGAACGAAAACCCAAGCGGATAACAGAAATGATAAAGAAACGTGCAACTGGAAATCCAACAAAATCAATCAAGAAACAAGTCGATCTTACAGCTAGCAATCAGAATAAGCATCCAAGTAACAAGGTCATACGACTAGATGGAAATAGTACTTAAAAATCTACAACAAGAGACGTAGTACGTCAAGCAAAATAATCCAAACAAGGAAACCCTCATGTATATACCATATGTCTCAAATTACAGATAATTAAATATTAACCTCGGTCTATGTATGAAAAAAATACAACTGGCCTACATCTCACAAGAAGTCATACCTAGCCAAAAAACAAGGTCATGTAACTAGCCATCCTATAACAGATCACTGGTCCATATCTCACACAGAGTCAACGCTCATATCATTGGATAACTGATTGTTCACAAATCCCCTACGTGCACCCAATACACCGCTATACTGGATTGGTCAGAGGGCTACACGCAATCCGATTTTAACCTGGTTCGAACTCAAGCTAAACTCGGGTGAATATCAAATTCACGGAACAAAGTGACTATACTGGCTTCACTTTGACCCAACAAACTAACCCCAAGCTATACTGGATCATGGGGAGAGCCTAGAAGATACATCAACAGCTATATCCGATCACATGAACATGAACTTTCACATCCCAACTCTTCTCATTTTTCTAAGTCAACCATAATCCTCATTATCTCTGGTTCACCACCTAAATCAGTTAACACAACCACACATGTCACTAGGTCTGTTCATGACGCACAAGGTCACTACGTCATGAACTACTAAGGTTCTCAATCACAACATGAAACAACAAGTAATTAAGACTAATACAATAAAATAAAGATTATAAAACGTGATTAGAAACTACAAACACTACGTTATGCATGAATAGTATAAGAGGGTGTATGTTGAAAAATTGTAATGAAGAGAAGAAAAGAAATTCGACTTTGATTCCTTTAATCTCGGTTACAACTTGATTACAAAAGAGAGGAGAACGAATTTGGTTCTCCCCTTTGTTTAAAACTGGGTTCTTCTCGGTAGCGATGGAATACCTTCTTTGATTGCTTGCGTCGAATTTGCTCTCCGTTGACGATCCGACCGTCTCTTATCTCGTGGGAACGATTGAACTTCTGTGGAAAGTTTTATAAGTAACTCTTTGATGAGTTTAGGAACTCTGAACGAGTTAAAACTCTATGGATAGAATTGTTAGAACCGAGGATTCGGTTAGTGACCAAGCGGATATTCTGCTGTTGAAGAATCCTTTCAGATTTGATCTTCTGAACTTGATTCGAAAATCCTGTCTCTAAGAATTTCTTCTCCCTTGCCTCTCTGTGCGGTTGAGATCCGAATCGCCTCCAAATCTATGCGGTTTAGATGCTGGAAAAATCCCCTCCTTAGCTCACTTTTCCGTTCCAAAAAGCCAGCCCCTAACTCAGTTGAGTTTGTTGAGTTTTTATAAGGGGATCAGAGGCTGTAACTACCCTCTAAATCCGCTCCTAAGTGGGCGTGATTTCCCCAGATCGTGGGAAAAACAGTTCTGGAACCGTTCGACTCAGGTTTGAATGAGTCAAACGCCCAATCTGGCGTTCAGAACCCCAACTCCGCGTCTTAGAATTGAGACGCGAGGTTGGGTGTTGACTGAACACCAATGAACGCGAGGGTCGCTCGTGTTTTGCTTGCTGCAGCTTAGAAACGCTGAGGTCGGATGTTGATTAAACCTCAAGAACGCGAAGGTCGTTCGCGTTTGACTTGTTATAACTTGGAAACGCTGAGGTCGTGTGCACTTCCAGAGTTGTAACGTGGGGATAACTTTCGCGTTTTAGAAGAAGTTGGTTGACTTGTAACCTCTTCTGTAAGGTGTTGCGAGGACCGTCGTTCAGTAATCCTCGCTTGAGCTGTTGTGAGGTGTGAAAGTCGTTAAATTGTAACTCTCACTGTTGATTGTGAAGACCACTGAATAGAGTTTTTATCAGCTGTCAGAAGCGTCGTTGAATTGTAACCCTTCCCGATCTGTGTGAAAAGTCCTCCATTTGCAATCTTCGTTTGTTGGCACGAAAGCTATCTGATTGTAGCTTTCATTGTTAAAACTTGATGGGAATCAGTGAATATTTGCCCACAGCTCTCTACCAAGCAACTCACCAACTAAGTCCAACCTTTTATTTCTAAAATCATTACACTGCTCATCAGCATCTCTAATAGTTGCTAATATAATATTGGTCATGTTGTTGTCGCAACCATCAAGATCAATCATCTCAAACATGCGGTCGTGTTTGTAGCGATTATAATGCTGCGGATGCAATGATCTAGAAATCTCTTCTGTTTCGATTATAAGGATGAATTCTGCTTCTCGATTTGAAGGAACCATTGCCTTGTAATCTTGTGGGGATCAGCTATCTATTGTGATTTTAGACAGCCTACAGAGGGATCATAATTAGGAGTTATTATATACATGAAATGTCGATATTACTCCCAATGAAATTCTACGACTTGTCGGGCCGGGTCTCACCGCCCTTCGAGTTGACTTACGGCATCGACTCTAAGATCGATCGTCGCACTCCGTCTTTCGTGTCGACTCACGTGTGTCGACACGTCAGGTTGGGTTGACTTAGGCACTATCCAAACGATATTCTTTCCTGTACATGTTATTCTTTTTCTGTTCTTTCTTTTCTCTGATCATGTTTTATTGTTAGTAGTTTTAGTAATAAAATAATTTCACATGTATCCTAGTAAATAATCAAAACAATTCATCGTAGATATAAATATTAAGTTGATGAGGCAGAGAGCAAGAGGGATCTTGCCTCGGGTAACATCAAACAAATCGACGATGTCACTACAACGCGTCGACGCTGAGGAGCAGCGGCACGGAGGAGAGCTTGGTTAGATCGTCAGGTGGTTGGGGTGCAGCAGCATGGTGGAGAGGGGGCTGTCGGCAGCAGCGAGGGTGGAGAGACCGATCTGAGGCGTCGGCGGTGGGGTTGCGGCGAAGGCTCGACGGTGTAGGGTTAGTGGTGGCCTGAGGGGCGTCAAGGACTAGAGAGGAGGCTACAGGAGGTTGTGGGTGAGGGGCTCGGAGGAACTGGTCGAAGATGATGGCCGGAGTTGGGCTGTTTGAGATGGGTTGTCGGATCTGGAGCTTGGTGGAGGTCGGAGCTCGAAGAGGAGCTCGGGGCGGCTGGGTTGTTGCAGGCGGAACTCAGGCTAGTCGACGGGCTAAGGGAGAGGGTCTGGAGGCGGAGCGGTGACGGCTCGGGTGAGGGCTCCGGCGGTGGAGTTCGAGCTCGAGGGAACGACGACGACGGGGATGGTGCTTGTCGGAGCTAAGCGCGGCTCGGATGGCGGAGGAGGGGCTTGGGTGCTCAGGTTCGAGTGGAGGAGAAGGTCTGGTTGGCGTCGGGCCTTGGTGGTGAGCGGCGGAGGAGAGGAGGTGGGTTCGGGTAGAGAGAGAACGAGAGAGAGAGAGAGAGAGAGAGAGAGAGAGAGAGAGAGAGAGAGAGGGAAGGTGAAGGCGACGTGAAAAATCAGAGAAGAGAGATAGAAGAGGGTTAAACAAAAATAAATATATATATATAGAGAGAGATAGAGGAAATTAGGGTTCCTAAAAATTTAATTAAAAATAATAATAATCATAAAAAAAAAAATAATTACGTAAAAATTATCTACACATCAAAACGTACCAGTTGTAGTATTACAACCGATAATACGCAACAGTAGAAATATACAAGAAATTACATAATTAAACAAGAATAATTAATAAAAAATATAATTTCTTATATTTAAAATTAAATAATTATGGAATAATTATCCATACAGTAAAACATACCAGTTATACTAATACGACAGATAATATGCAACAAAAGAAATAATATAACTAATTACAAATAATATGTAATGAATAATACAATGTATTATATGAAATAATACGTAATAATATTAATAATATAACATATTATTTAAAATAATACATAATAGTACCGATAACACAATAAATTAATTTTAAAAATCTTTACCGTACAGAATAAATTTATAAATATTAAAATCATTTAAATAAATATAAATTTAGATTTCTAAATCATAGAAAATTCTAGAAGGCCGAGAAAAATACAAATACTCTTTTAAAAAATAATTAAATATTTTAAAATACTAAAAAATTATTTTAACTAGTATCAAAATCCATGATCCTTACACGTAGTTTCCAAGATAGTTGTCACTGTCTCGGAAACTGTGAGTTCCTCTTATGCTTCTAAGTATGTTTTCCGTCTTGAAACTTGCATGGTGCGCTTCTTGTGCATTCTT
Source organism: Asparagus kiusianus (assembly GCA_022839385.1). NCBI lineage: Eukaryota > Viridiplantae > Streptophyta > Magnoliopsida > Asparagales > Asparagaceae > Asparagus > Asparagus kiusianus. The sequence goes on from BQKN01000814.1 coordinate 69,168, forward strand.
TAGTTGATCTTTAGCTTTGAATGATCCTTTGCAACTCAAATGATAATGTTTATCGTCTTCTCTCTATCTTGAGCTACGTATAATAATCTATAGGTAATTTTTTACGCCTACAGTTCAGGATCAGCCCTAAATCTTAAGCAGAGAGGCAGAAGCCAGAAGAAGGATAACCAGAATAGGAATCGGTTGAAGTCAACCAAGAAGAGGTCAAACTCAAAAGTTGGACTTATCAAAAGGAAGTGTTGGAACTACGGCCAGAAGGACCATATGTCTTTAGCCTGTAAAGCACAAAAGAAGAATGTAAATAAGCAAGAGTCTCATCTCGTACAAGATGCATTGATCATTGGTATGGATAGCGATTCTGATTCATGGGTTATTAATTCGAGAGCCTCGTTCCACGTCACTGCTAATAGGAAGCTTCTTCATAACTTTGTAGCCGGGGATCTTGGAAAAGTATACTTGAGGGATAATGAACCCTATAGTGTTGTTAGAAGAGGTGATGTGCAAATACAGTTGAAGGGCTCTAAGTAGAATCTGAATAATGCCAGACACGTATCGAAGCTAAAGAAGAATCTTATTTCGATTGGCCAACTTGGAGCGGAAGGCTATGTTTCAACATTAACTTGGGATTCGTGGAAAATCTCCAACGACACGATGGTGATTGCCCGAGGTAACAAAACAGGAACTCTCTACCTCACCTCACTTGCGAGTGACACCCTCGCAATTGCAGCTGACAAGAAGAGTGTGGATCTGTGGCACAATAGGTTGGGAAACATGAGTGAGAAGGGCATACAGATTCTACACTCCTAGGAAAAGCTAACCGGCATCGATTCTGTAGAAATTGGTGTTTACGAGGACTGCATCTATAGGAAGCAGAAGAGGGTCAACTTTCAGAAGGGTGGAAGGCCACCTAAAGCTCGGAAGCTAGAGCTTGTTCATATAGATGTATAGGGCCCAGCTAGCGTGCCTTCTTTTGGCGGTTCGATATAGTATGTCATATTTATCGACGATCACTCGAGGAAGTTATAGGTATACTTCATGAAGCACAAGTCAGAGGTGTTCAGAATCTTCAAGAAGTGGAAAGCCATGGTGGAGAACGAGACAGATCTGAAGGTGAAGTGTCTGAGATCGGACAACGGTGGAGAATATGACTTGGAGGAGTTCAAGAGGTTTTGTGCTCTAAACGGGATTCGTTTGGAGAGGACTACTCCAGGGGCATCGTAGCAGAACAGCGTTGCAGAAAGGATAAACAGGACATTAACGGAGCATGTTAAGAACCTGCGATTATATGTAGGTCTGTCTAAGGTAGGCGGATACGGTGCATACGGCAGCTTACTTGATTAATCATGGGCCATCAGTTTCATTAGATTTCGGGATTCTAGAGGAGGTTTGGAGTGGAAAGAAGATCAATCTATCACACTTAGGAGTATTTGGTTGTGTGATATATATAAGTGACCATATCAAGGATAAGCTAGAAGCTAAGTCACAGAAGTGTACATTCATTAGATACGGTATTGATGAGTTCGGGTATCATCTTTGGGATAAGAAGAACATGAAGATTATCAGAAGCAGGGATGTGAAATTTAATGAGGAGATGATGTACAAGGATAGGAACAATGCTAAAGATAACCAAAATAGTAGGAGTAGCACTAAGAATACAGATGGATCCGAGTACATGAATTTGGAGGAACTTCCAGAAAGGGAAGATAGTGCTAGTTCTGACCGATGAACGGAGGAGACTTCAGGTGCAGAAGCTACTACCCAGGGCGTGGAGCTTAGGAGGTCATCTAGGGTACCCAAATCGAATCCCAGATATCTCTCATCACTTGATTACTTACTTTTAACAGATAGCAGAGAGCCGGAGTGCTGAGGAAGCTATGTAAGTTAGCGAATCTCAGTCGTGGGAGCATGTGATGCAAGAAGAGATGGATTCTCTCTACTCAAATGAGATATGGGAGTTAGCCCAGCTACCTGCATAGAAAAAAAGCCTTACATAATAAATGGGTCTATCGGGTCAAACATGAGAGTGATGGAAACAAGAGGTATAAGACCAGATTAGTCGTAAAGGGGTTCCAACAGTGGGAATGAGTGGATTATATAGAGATATTTTTTCCCGTTGTAAAGCTTATAACCATCAGAGTGGTGTTGAACTTAGTAGCTGCAGAAGATCTCTACCTTGAGCAGTTAGATGTGAAGACTGTCTTTCTTCATGGTGACTTAGATGAAAAAATCTACATGAAGTAACATGTTGGCTTCATTGAAGAAGGAAATAAAGAGATGACGTGTAAGCCCAAGAAGAGCTTGTATGGTTTGAAACAGGCTCCGAGACAGTGGCATAAGAAGTTCGACAACTTCATGCAGAGCAATGGCTATGGAAGATGTAATTCAGATCATTGTTGGTACTTCAAGAGGTTCGAGTCTAGGTATATCGTGTTATTATTATATGTCGATGGCATGTTGGTTGCAGGATCGTGTTTAGAGGAGATAAACAACTTGAAGAAGCAGTTGGTGAAGGATTTTGCTACGAAGGATCTGAGTGCAACGAAGTAAATTTTTGCGATGGGAATCAGTAGAGATGAAGCTGAAGGAACGTTAAAGTTGAGTCAAGCTGAATACATCGAGAAGGTACTTCAGAGGTTCAACATGCGGAATGCTAAAATTGTTAGCACGCCCCTTAAATGTCAGTTCAAGTTATCTGAGGAGCAATCACCCAAGATAGATGTAGAGAAGGATCATATGAGCAGAGTGTTATATTCATCAGCCATTGGTAGTCTTATGTACGGATGGTTTGCATGAGGCCGGATATTGCCCATACGGTGGGAGTTGTGAGTATGTTTACAAGCAATCCAGGGAAGCAGCATTGAGAGGCCGTGAAGTGGATATTGTGTTACTTGAGAGGGACTACGGACAAGCCACTATATTTCAAGAGGAAGCATTTGGTACTGCGGGGATACGTGGATGCGAATTTCGTTGGTGATCATGATACCAGGCGAAGTACCACAGCGTATGTTTATACATTGGCATCGACAGCAGTGAGCTGGATCTCACGTCTGTAGAAGATTATAACATTGTTTACAACTGAGGTAGAGTATGTCGCAGTGACTGAAGCCAGCAAGGAGATGATTTGGTTGACCAGGTGCCTAGACGAGTTGGATCTGATGCGGGGAAACAGAGTTCTTTATTGTAATAGCCAGAACGCTATACACCTTGCCAAGAATCCAGTATATCATGTCAGAACGAAACACATCAACGTTGTAGGCAATAAAATTACCTTTAATCCCAATCAGAGAAGTTTAGAACAAAACTGCTAAAACCTCGCCCGAAAGAGCAAAAAGGGGAAAAGCACTGATATCTCTCAAACCGTAAGGAATTTGGCAAAACGGACAGGAGCAAACCAAACCCTATGGGATTGGTTTGGTTGGCTTCGTCTCGTCGAGATAGTCGATTTTCATATATAATTCGTCAAATTCCGACTTACGGTTTGAAAGTTATGACATGTTCTTCGTGGCATGTTCTGGAGCTCGCCTGCATAAGTCAAGCCCGCCTGCAGAGCTCGCCTGCATGATCCACGCTCGCCTGAAGATTGAAGCTCGCCTGAAAAGGGTGAAGTTCGCCTATAAGGAAGTCCGTCTGTAAGGCTAGAGCTCGCCTGAGCATTGGAACTCGCCCGAACTAAGCGAAGCTCGCCTGCACAACTTCACCTACGAGGCTCGCCCGCACAGCTCGCCTGAAGGCTGAGCTCGCCTGCAGACCCAAGCTCGCCTGTAAAGGCTGAAGCTCGCCTGCAAGGAAGTCCGTCTGCAAGGATAGAGCTCGCCTAGCAGCATTGAAGCTTGCCAGAGCGAGATTCGCCTACACAGCTCATCTGCACAACTTCGTCTGCACAGACTCGCCTAGCAGTATTGAAGCTCGCCTGAGTGAGATTCGCATGCACAACTTTGCTTGCACAGCCTCGCCTGCACATTGAACCAAGCTCGCCTGAAGACTGAAACTCGTCTGTTAGACCCAGCCTCGCCTGAAGGCCTAGCTCGTCCGACAGCTCGAAGCTCGCCTGTTTGGTCGACTCGCCAGCACGAAGGTTCGAGCTCGCCTGAAGACCAAGCTCGCCTGACAGCCTGCACCTCGCCTGCGCGGACTAAGCTCGCCTAACAACTAGAAACCCGCCATCATTATCAGCTGCCCACTTGGAGTATGGAAACAGTCACATCAGTGGTCAAATCTCACGAATCAAGGGAGAAAGCATGACGTTCCTTACCTAGCAAGAATAGGGCGGCTGACAGGACCCCCTAAGTGGTCACATCCCACAGCTAGGACGGCTGGCTCCCTCATCCCTACTAGTGGTCAAATCCTACAAACTAAGGGATGACCCATGCCATCCATTGCCTATTTAAAGCTACTTTCAGCCAACGTGAAAAGGGTGGATTGGCTGCTGCTTGCTTGGCTGGCTAATCTTCCAAAGGTTGAGCCTGGGTTCATTTGCTAAAGGCTCCCTCATTTGAAGAGACTCGTCTGAACTCTCAGACTTGAGGCTCTTAGGCTCTTTGCAAGCTCTTGCATGGTAGTACTCCCCAAGCGGTCAGCCCACAAGCACGAGCACTGGTTTGGCCTGGGTAGACTCGAACTCAACCTCAGGAGCTTCTACTGTGTACCGAAGCTCCAACCACAACGTCGATCGAATCGTCCAAGGGAAGCAAACTCGGTGCGAGAACCGAGCGAGACGTCCTATAGCTGCCAAAGTCCCCACGTTAAATAAGGAGGGCCTTCCCTCCATTTCTATTGTAATTTTTGATTCATTAGTTTGTAATAAGCTATTCTTATAAATACAAACGAAATCCCTGTTTCGGGAGATCAGAAATTCACACCTACAGACGTAAGATACCATTTTATATGCTCGCTGATTGAGGACGAGAAGTTACAGCTAGAGAAGATTTTGGGGAGATAAATCCTGCGGATATGTTGACGGAAGCAGTGATCATCGAGAAACTGGAGTTGTGCGCAACTTCAGTTGACCTTCACGCGTAGGAGATGAAGGCGGAGCCACATCAGGAGGATCAGCGGGATCACCGGATTGATGATGATTGAAGAATAAATTTTCTTTTCCGTGTAGGAGAAGATGCTTGCAAAGAAGGCAGGAGTTCGGGTGAGCTCATTGATAGTGTTTTGGTCTCTAAGTGGGAGATTGTTAGTCTAAGTATGTAGACCCAAAGCTGAATCAAAAAGACAAAGAAAACAGTCCAGTCCCAATCGACCAACGGAGGAGATCCGGTCGACTGTGATGCCAGCCAAAAAACAGGCAGAAATCAAAGCTCTGGTCGGTCGACCGAGGGCCTTGATCCGGTCGACCGTAAACATGCACCAAACCTTGTCGAAATTGACATTCTGGCCAGTCGATCGAAGCACACGGCCCGGTCGACCGGGAACGGGATTTCCAGTTTCCTAAACTGTTTGGAAACTGTTTTGGGCTGGGATCCTATATATACCTAAACGTTTTTATGGTTACGTGAAACACGTAAAAAAGAGGGTTTTGACAGCTATTTCAGAGAGAGAGATCTCAGAGAGATAAAAAAAATATTTGTGGGCATTGTAATCTTCTTCAAATTAATCAAAGAATTATGTGGTGTGGCTCCCGAGGACATAGGCACGTTGCCGAACCTCATTAAATCTGGTGTGTTCTTTCTTGTTTACTTTCCCGTAATTTTTATCTTTTATTTGTGGTGATTTTCCTACTTTCCTACTCGCAAACACGAGGTCCGGAAGGGCGCGGATTCGATTTGATTGTTTTGAATCCCTAACATGTCAATGGTTTGTGAATTGAGTTTCTATGTTTGGTTTAGGTTAATAAAAGTACACTTTCAGTTGCAACTATGTGATTGATTGGGGAAGAGAGAAATCAAGAATCTTCTACTATAACAGCTCCACATTATCAAGTAGCGCTTATAATTCAACGCATCTTGTATCGGTATGCATGTATCTCTTATGTTGGATGCGGATAGCATTCTAATATCGAGAATTTCGGTTCGTTTCCTATTTTCATAGAATCCAATTGCCCTTATATCTTGAGTAGGATGAAGGACTAAAGGTCTATTTCCTTCAATGTTTGCTATACTCTTAAGTTTTTTATAAAATAGGATGACAATAGCATAGCATACGTTTTCTTTACAAAATTTTCTAGTCGGACAATCCAAATCATGGTAGCAATTTTATCATCCGAACTTCATCAAGACAGTCATCAGTCCCAAAATTCCAATTGATAACTCATTTTGATCTGAAATAGGAAATTGCACAATACAAAGTTACCACTGCAGCATGCAGAAGCAATTCCATACTATTATAGCATAAAAAATAGGATATACCTGAAAACTAATATCCTATGACATACATACGACGCACCGCCATGAACTTCACTAAACATCCAGCCACAAGACCATATGCCAAAGATCCAAAGCTATCCCTTAATAAGAAAACATACATCCATTGTTCAATTCCCAAGTTGATTTCTCATAAGTTACCAAATCTACCTTGCAACAAATACACAAGTCCTCCCTACAATCTCAGTTAGGCATAAGGTTTACAGAAAACACCCTTATTTATGTAATACATTGCACAAATTGCTGACGATTATTGGAGTTTAGAACTACATGTGCGCATAGCGCCACTGTTAAAATGCAGCAGTGAGAAGTGACTATTACTTGAAGTGTTCCGCTTAGAAGGGAGAACCCATTTATCCGTTTAACACCGACTGCAATCAGATGATAGCCTACCACGCTCCTCCAGCCAGTGAAAGACAGATGAAATTATATCGGGGCACCAAGAAAACTGCAGCGAATCATAGTGAAAAAAAAAAGAATTAGAAAACATAGATAATGGGTTTCACTGAATAACAATTAATACCTAAACATAAATGTTACATTTGCAGGCCAAAAGAGTCAATGGCTTCCGCAAATGAACCATATCTTAACTAAAGATATTGGATCTTTAAGGGACTAGTATTTTTCAGATCCATAAGCAGCAGCAGACGTAAATAATTCATATGCATGAACTCCATGAACTTATGTCAGTTTGCTTAGCAAAAATAGCTGCATCAATTTTTCTCAAGCATAGAAAGGTCAACATCAAATACCTGATGCAGTGCTTAAGGAGGTATCCTGACTTCCTGATTCTTGTTTCTGTTTACTCTTACCAGGAGTATGCCATTTTTTTTGCTTCTGATATCTGCCATTTTTTTTGCTTCTGATATCAATTACCAAAGCTCAATATAGAAGGTACTTCTTTTATGATTTTATCTAGAAAATAAACATTACATCTTTAACTAGGAGTTTGCTAATTTTTCATTATCAATATCAAGTATCACGCTAACAAAGTGACATGTAGGAGAGACCTATCACAACAGAAACATACCCTTCCTCCAAAAAAAATAGAAAAACAAAAAAAAATAAAAAAATAAAAAAATAAAAAAAACAAACTGAAACATACTCTGGTTTAAGGTTGAAGGTCACAACTGAAAACTGAAAAGATATTCCTTCCAGAATATCAGAATAAATTGTGAAATTAGCAGATAACAACTTTCAGGGGTAAGCTTGAGACATCATCAAACTTTTAATTAAAGAAAAAAATTCTAAAAAATACCTCAGTTTGTTGTACTTGCATGAATATTAACAGGTGTAAGTTAAAGAACTAAAAAGGGGGGTTTTAGCCTATACGTTTTAATGTTTCTAATAAATAACATACTTGTCCTTAACGAAGTTGAATAAAAGACTATGTTTTGAGTTAGTTTACAACTATAAGCTTCATTTGCCTCCACTGGTGCAAGAAATTAATTAATATTAATTTACAATAATTACGCATGGCTTAAGTTAATTTTTTACAATTTAGAGGACAAAACAAGCTCAAATTTATAGATTTTATTCATTTAGCAAACATTTTATTTTGGTCCTGGCTTAATGGAGAAATATGACGGTTTTCATTTAAATAATGATGAATGGGCAAAATGAGTGTAAATTTTTACTATATAGTTACCTATATAAGTGAACAATGCTTTAATGCCTTAAACTTCATTATTAACTCAATTTGTATATTGCTAGATTAGAAAGGGCATGTTCACTTAATAATTCAAAACAAATGGACATGTAGGGAATCACCAATAAGGTAAAAAGAAATAGGTTATTTCTCAAAAACATAAGGACATGTATGTTAAACTGCAAATAAAATAACCAACTTGGTCCTTGTTTCTTGTTATTAACAAGATCTGGATTTTCCAAGTTTTACAGGAAAGGTGATCAGAATGAAAATAACAATCTGACATACCGTCTTGCGTGAAAATAACTAGTAACTGTTGTTATTTTGTTGGAATATGGTCATTATTACAGCTCAAAAATGTTCATCTGAACCTGTTAGCTTTCACTTTTCCTTGCCTTCTCCTTTCATTTCCCTTGCTCTTTTACTGGGTGCAACCCAAGATGGCTGCACCACGAGGATACTTAATATTCTCGTAATCGATAGGTTCCTGGTACCAATCAGATTCACTGTCAATCACATAAGGCCACTCAGAACACCCAAATCCTCCAGTTGGAGAAAGTATGTAATGTCTATAAAGAAGCAATAGATTCAGGTAAGAAAACAAAAAAAATACTGGGTCCCCTCCAACTAGTGTAACTTTTCTAACCTTGATTGTATTATATAACATATGGTCACATGTATACCTCTAGAACTACATATGACACTACTATTAAAAAGTTGTATATGTTAAACACAATACTTTTTGTAGCTGCATCAAGAGGCGGGAACTTCTTCCCAATAATTTCACTGTGTTTAGATTTCATTGGAAGAAGGGGAAGTTATGGAAAATAGGGGAGATAAGAGAAGGAAAGGGAATTCTCTCACCCTAGGTTGCACCCTTTTTTTCCTTATTTACGTTTTTTTTGTGGTGGGGGGTGGGGGG
>BQKN01000814.1:80940-105254 GCA_022839385.1 Asparagus kiusianus
ACATGTGGTGGTTTGTGAGGCCAGTCCATCAGATCTAATAGCGTACCGACTCCGGGATTCCGGGGCGGGGCGTTACACAGCCCACCTATTTCTGGGGCGAAAGCCAAGGGCTGTTAGCAGCGCGAGTGCCGCTAGCAGTCCTCGTCACCTAAATGTGATGAGCATTGTGTCACAACTTACTTTGAATGTATGATATGGTTAATAAAGACATAAATCTTACATGCAACCAGGGTCTAAGAGATCCAATATGGCACATGATCACTAATTGTGTGAATGCCTTCCCAATTAGGCAATTACAACATATGTCAGAGAATACATAAAATGATGACATAGAAACTTCTCTACCTTCATTCACCAACTAAAGATGCTTTTTCCTGACATTTTCATCACAATCTGCAGTATGAATATTTTCCCTCAAGACATTGCACAAACAACAACTAGAGGCAAATTTATCTATAAGCGTGCGTAATTTTCATATCTTGGACAATGTGTTATATCTTAATAAAATTTAATATATTTTTTGCAACTAAACTGCTTCATAAATTGTTTGGTTAGAATGATGTACCTGCTATCAATAAGTTTGATCAACAGAAAACATTTGTTGCAATGGTGAAAGAAGGCATAGTTGAGTGTCGAACAAATGTTGACGAAGGTGAGATAAATAGGATAATTTTTCCTAAGCTGTGTGTGGATACATGTACTCAACTAACCCAGTCTACTTGAGAGTACAACAAGTCTTCTGCTTGGACTCAAGTCCAATTTATCACCAAAATAAAGATGTTTGCTTCTGATCAAAGTTCATTAATAGTCAATACCTTAAGATTTATAGACTGTACTCAAAGTTCTGAAGCACATATTTCCTAGGCTTGGAGAGTTAAATACAATTGTAGTGATTGGAGAGTTAAATCCAATTGTAGTAGACTGATCACTGAACTTATCCAATTAAAAGCTACTAGGCAAAGATCTAGATTCATTTATGAGTAAAGTCTGGGCAGTCGTTTGAACTTCTGTTAAACAATAAAGCATCAATTCATAAGTAGTACAAGTACACACAAGCAACAATATTTAAAAGTCAAAACAGAGGGAGGTCTACGAAGTGTAGCACCAATAAGTAGGTATCTCATAGAATGGCAGATATATTTCAGTAGCAGGCTATTCAATAGAACAAGAGCACTCATATCAAGTATTAACTATGTTGCATGGATAAGGGTACCATCAGGTGTGGGTGCAAGACACAGAAAATATGTAAAAACTAGGGTATGGGGTAGGGCTATATACATATATTGGAATAAATAATTTCCTTAAGACCAATAATATTTTGTCATTTCATATGTTATGAAATTAAATTTCTTATATTGTTTTATGTTTCTCTTATTTTGTAGATTATAAACCGAAAAACCACTTTTTTTAACTAGACACCCAAATGACCTTTAAAATCATAGTTTTGAACCAGGTATGGAGTGAAATGAATCTGAGACACGTTCAGCAAATTTCAGGAAGCGGATGTGAAGTGAAGGATACATGTCCAAGAAGTAATGATGAGCATTTTAAATTAAAGCATAGGCATTATATATCTAAATACATGTCAGAACAAATATATGTGTACATGCAATACTACGACAATGACACATTATAGAAGTGTTTAAGGAGTATCAGGTGTGTATCAGTCCCTGTTGGGTACGGATTCATAATAGCAATACCCAGGTAATGTAGAGTATTATTAAGGAATATTACATCACAAAAGCTAGCTGATAAATGGAAATAGAAATTGGGAAGTTCAAATCTCAAACCTTCCTAGCTAGATGAAAGCATTCTGCAGGTGAATCCATCCTTAACAAGTTTATTAACTGCGTCTCTGAATCTGTAATAGTCATCATCCACATTATACACCTGACACGAAATCCTTGCATACCCAGAAACCGAACCAACCCCGTTCTTCTCTCCCACACATCCATCCTTCAACGAGTTATAATATATTGGTACCTCAACCTTAAACTCATCTCTTAAATGTGCCCTGAGCTTCATAGCATCCTCCTGACTTTCAATCCGCAAAGATTCTGGCAAACCAACCATAATCATGCTACAACACATATCAGCCGGTGTCCCCAAACACGTCCCCCACGATTCTACTAGCATCTTCCCCATCTCCACCACCTTCTCGTGATTCCTCCTCCGAATCCCCTCAATCCCTCCCTCAAACTTATTTACAAACTCAATTGCTGCCGGCACAACAAGTTGTGAACTATAATCCCTGGTTCCAATCCACCCACTCTCAATTGCAAGCCCATTCCCGTACTCATGAGATACAACCGGGTGATGCAGATCAGTAGAAGCCAAACTCTTCTTAGTATACAAAAACGCCGCAGAAGGAGGACAAAAGAACCACTTATGCAAATTGCTCGTATAGAAATCCGCTCCAATCTCCTTCACATCAATCTCCACATTCCCAATCGCATGAGCCGCATCCACAAAAACCTGATCAACCCCTTCCTCCCTACAAATCCTCGTCAACTCCTTCACCGGAATGACCACACTCGGCATCGAAGCTATGTGGTCAATAACCGCAAGCCTCACTCGTTTCCCATCCAATCTCCCCAGGTTCAAAGCTTTCTTGAATTCCACAATAATCTCTTCACTCGACGACACAGGGAAAGGCAATTGGACCTCAATCACGTGTCCTCCAGCACGCGCCACATAAGCTTGGATGGACTTCTTGACGGAGCCATAAGCATAATGGAGCATGACGACGGCATCGCCCTTATTGAAGACGTTCTCGGTGAAGGCCCACCCAACCCTCTGGAGGACGATAGCGGTGGCCGTGGTGGCGTTGTCAACAATAGAGATCTCGTCAACATCGTCGGCGTTGACCAGGTCCTTGATGAGGGCTCTTGATCTGAGGATTGAGGACTGGAGAGTGTTGAAGTAGAAATCGTCGGGTTGAGAGAGGAACCTGAGCTGCCACGTGGATTGGGCGGCGAGGATCGATCTCGGGCAGCTCCCGAAGCTGCCGTTGTTGATTCGGGCGACGGCGGGGTCGTGGTGGGAGAACTCGGCGGCGATCTCGTCGGCCGTGATGAACGGCGAGGGCTTGTGCTTTTTGGGGGCAGGACCATTGGGTTCGGATTCGGGTTGGGGCTTGGATTGACCGTTTTCGTTGTGAGGATCCATCAGATTAGGGTTTTGGTTTGGTGAGGGAAGAGGGAGACGAGGCGTACTCACGTGACTACGACATCAGGGGGTTTGGGTTTTGCGCTCCTTGGTGTCACTGACGGCTTAAAATAAGAGTAAATTTCACTAAAACCCTCAAACTTTGAGGTTCTTAGCGAGAGGTAGCAGCTTTCATTTAGTGCCTGTTTGGTTATTTCCTAAAAAACCAAGAAATAAAAATGAAAACCAAAAAAACTCAAAAAGTACAATCTCATCCATTTCCATCCTTAAAATTCACCCATAACATCTAATAAAATATTATTTTTATCCAACAACTCATCCACCATATCTAATAAAATATTATTTTCATCCAACAACTCATCCATCACATCCACAACATCTAATGAAATATTATTTTCATCCAACAACTCATCCACCACATCTAATAAAATATTATTTTTATCCATAACATCACTCAACTCATCTCATCTCATCATTTCAAATCACTCACATCATCCAATAAGATGGTGACAACTCATCTCATCTCATTAACATTTTATTTCCATACATTTCCTCCCAAAAAACTAGGACAACAATTTCCTTAAGGCCCGTTTGGTTGCTAAAAAAAGGAGTTGAAATGGGCAGAAAGCCTGTCAAAACTGACAAAAACTGTCAGTTTTGGCAGGTTTCCTTGCAAAAACGTCCCAAAAATGACGTTTTTGCAAGAAAGCATGTCAAAACTGACAGTTTTTGTCAGTTTTAGCAGGTTTTCCCAAACCCTCTTCGGTAACCAAACGGGCCCTAAATGTGGGTCACATCATCCAATAATATAATGATAACTCATCTCATCTATTTTCTTATTTTTAAGAATGAACCAAACAAAAGAAAACAACCTATTACAAGAAATAGGTTTCTTATAATTCATTTCCTTATTTTTTTTCACCAACCAAACAACATCAAAACAAGTTTTCTTAAAAAAGCATTCACATCATCCTATAATAAGGTGACAACTCATCTCATCTATGCTAGTCTAAAGTGTAGACCCAAAGTCGAAGCCGAAGCTGGAATCAAGAAGACGAAGAAAAAATCGAGAAAACAAAAGGAGGCCTGCACGGTCGACCGTGAACGTGCACAGAGCTGGTTAGAGCCTGGAGCTGAAGGCGGTCGACCGCGACGGTCGACCGCACAAATCTCTGTAATGGATTTTGGTCTCGAGTTTTGGTTCGGTCGACCGTCGCGGTCGACCGTGGATACCCTGTAGGATTTTTGGGCTCTGTCGTTTGATACGGTCGATCGCGATACCTGTGCGAACGACCGCCATGGTCGACCGCGACGCAATCAGCTAGTTTCCTTATCTGTTTTAGATTCTGTTTCTTCCAGGACTCTATATATACCTAAACGCTTTTAGGGCTTGATAGAACACAAAAAAGAGAATTTTTTTACTGTAGAAAAGAGAGAGAATCTCAGAGAGATAAAACCCTAGTTTGAGAGCTTGTATTTCTTCTTCAATTAATAAGAGAATTGTGTGGTGTGACTCCCGAGGACGTAGGCACGTTTACCGAACCTCGTTAAATCTGGTGTGTTCATCTCCTTTACTCTTTTACAAGCTTTGATCTAATTTGTGGTAAATTTCCTACTTTCCTACTTTCAACACAAGGTCCGAAAGGGCAATGGTTCAATTGATTGTTTCAAATCCCCAACAACTGGTATCAGAGCTTCGTTCAGCAATTTGTGTGAAAGCCATGGCAGAGGAAAATAAATCAAAGATCGAGAAGTTTGACGGTTCAGACTTCGCCTACTGGAAGTCGCAGATGGATGACTATTTGTACCAGAAAGACTTGTATCGCTCGTTGATGGGTAAGGAGAAGGGACAGAAGAAAGAAGAGTCAGATGGTGATTGGGAGATACTGGATAGGAAGGCTCTAGGGCAAATCCGCTGTCTCTCGCCAAATCAGTAGCCCATAACATATTAAAGGAGAAGACGACGGTAGGGCTTACGGAAGTGCTCGCGAAGATGTACGAGCAACCGTCGGCAGCAAACAAGGTGCATCTCGTCAAAACTCTTTTCAACCTTAAGATGGCAGAAGGATGGTCCTTCACGATGCACCTCAGCGAGTTCAACACGATTGTTGATCAGCTTATCTCCGTAGACATCACGTTTGATGACGAAGTACATGCTTTATTGTTACTATCACAGTTACCGGATAGTTGAGCAGGTTGTGTGACGGCAATCAACAATTCGGCGGGAAAGGAAAAGTTAAAGCTGAGTGAGGTGGTTAGCATGATTCTATTTGAGGAGGTTAGAAGGAAATCGTCCGAATCAGAAGGTTCAGGTTCAGCTTTAAGTTTCGAGCAGAGAGGCAGAAGCCAGAAGAAAGGAAACCAGAACAGGAATCGGTCGAAATCAATAAAGAAGAGGTCAAACTCGAAGGTTAGGCCTATCAAAGGGAAGTGTTGGAACTGTGGCCAGGAGGGCCATATGTCTTCGGTCTGCAAGAGTTCAAAGAAGGATGCGGGTGAGCAGCAGGCTCATATCGTGCAGGATGCCTTGATTCTTGCTATGGACAGCGACTCGGATTCTTAGGTCATCGACTCAGGAGCCTCTTTCCACGCTACTATTAACAGAAAGCTTCTTCAGAATTATATAGCAAGGGACTTTAAAAAAGTATATTTGGGGAATAACGAGCTATGTAATATTTTTTTAGAAAGGGTGAAATGCAGATTCAGATGAGGGGCTCTAAGTAGACCTTGAAGAATGTGAGACACGTGCCGAAGCTGAAGAGGAATCTTGTTTCGGTGGGATAACTTGGAGCAGAAGGCTATGTTTCGACATTCACAGGGGATTCGTGGAGAATCTCTAACGGTACGATGATAGTTGCTCGAGGCAACAAACTCAGGATTCTCTACCTCACCTTACATACGAGTGACACCCTCGCAATTGCAGCTGGTAAAGAGAGTATAGATCTATGGCACAACAGGCTAGGGCACATGAGCGAGAAGGGGATGAAGATCTTACATTCACAGGGAAAACTAATCGGGATCGACTCCGTGGAAGTCGGGGTTTGTAAAGATTGCATCTTTGGGAAGTAGAAGAGGGTTAGTTTTCAGAAGGGTGGAAGGTCACCTAAGGCTCAGAAGCTAGAGTTGATTTATACAGATGTATAGAGTCCAGCCAGTGTGT
The DNA here is from genome assembly GCA_022839385.1 of Asparagus kiusianus. Classification (NCBI taxonomy): domain Eukaryota; kingdom Viridiplantae; phylum Streptophyta; class Magnoliopsida; order Asparagales; family Asparagaceae; genus Asparagus; species Asparagus kiusianus. The sequence goes on from BQKN01000814.1 coordinate 87,269, forward strand.
CTTCTTTTGGCGGTTCGAGATATTATGTCACCTTTATCGACGATCACTCGAGGAAGGTGTGGGTCTACTTCATGAAGCACAAGTCGAAGGTGTTCGGAGTCTTCAAGAAGTGGAAGGTCATGGTGAAGAATGAGACAGATCTGAAGGTGAAGTGTCTGAGATCAGACAATGGTGGAGAATATAAACTAGAGGAGTTCAAGAGGTTCTGTGTTACGAATGGGATTCGATTAGAGAAGACTACTCCAGGGTCGCAGCAGCAGAACGGCAATGCAGAGAGGATGAACAGAACCTTGACAGAGCGTGCCAGGAGCATGCGATTACATGCAAGTCTACCTAAGACATTTTAGACGGATGCGGTGTATACGGCAGCTTACCTTATTAATCACGACCCTTCAGTTCTGTTTGTGGAAAAATTTACAGTAAAAGAAATGAAAGAAAATTTTGATTTAAATTCTCTCAAGATCAATTACAATTGGATTCCGATTATAAAAGAGAGGAGAATGAATTTGATTCTCTCCTTTGTTTAAAACTGGGTTCTTCAAGGTAGCGATAGAGTGCCTCCTTCGAACGCTTGCGTCGAATTCGCTCTCCATTGACGATCCGACCGTCTTATCTCACGGGAACAGTTAACTTATATGGTAAGTTTGATTAAGAAATCCTTTAAGAGTTTTAGAACTCAGAACGAGTTAAGAACTCTTAAAAGAGTTGTTGAAACCGAATAATCGGTTAAAGAGCCAAATAGATTCCTTTGTTGTTGAAGAATCCTTCGAGATTTGATTCTAACTGCCGAGCAGTTCCTTGATCTTTAGAAAGCTCACCCTCTCCGCCCAAAAATCCAACCTTATGCGGTTTTCTTAATCTTCAAATCTCCAACCCCTTACTCAGTTGAGTAATGCGGTTATTTATAGGGGGATAAGGGGTTTAACTGACCCCTAGATCCACTCCTAAGTGGGCAAAAATCCCTCAAAACGTGGGATAAACAGTTTTGAGGCCGTTCAGCTTGAGTTTGAACAAGTCAAACGTCTAAATTGGCGTTCTGGGCCTTAACTCTACGTCTTAGACTTGAGACGCAGAGTTGGGTGTTTGCTGGGAACTGAAAACACAAGGGCCGCTTGCGTTTTGGGTATTAACTCTGCGCCTCAGACTTGGGGCGTAGAGTTAGGTATCTGCGAAAAAATGCACAGGCCGTTTGTATGATGAATCTTAACTCTGTGTCTTGAATTTAAGACGCAGAGTTGGATGTCTGCTGAAAAATGCACAGGCCACGTGCGTTTTGAATTCGGGAAGCGCAGAGGTAGACTCTACGTTTAGAAGAGGTTGTTGGCTTGTAACCTCTTCTATTATAGCTTTACGAAGACTATTGCGGGGCGTGAAAGTCGTCAGATTGTAACTTTCACTGTTGATTTGTGAAGACCGCTGAATAGAATTTTCATCAGTTGTCGGAAGTGTCGTTGAATTATAACTCTTCTCGATCTATGTGAAAAGTCCTCCATTTGCAGCTTTTATTTGTTGGCATGAAAGTTATCTAATTGTAACTTTCGTTGTTGAAGCTTGATGGGGGTCAGCTATCTATTATAATTTTTAGACAGCCTACAGAACTCCCTCCAAAGTTTTTGAAAGTTCGCGGTTGACTGGGACGAATTTTCAAAATACTTTGGATCCTAAAATTTAGTCAGTTGGTTGTTCACTCCGTCTGATTTGAAAACATTGCGAACCTGGTTGTTTGAATGTTGAAATTCTATTTCCTCGAACCAAACAACGTAACTTTTGAGTCTTGATGACAATGAACTTAGTCAAACAAGCTAAAGCCCAAATCATTGCTGATGACCCAAACAAGAGCGATGATGACGACAATCTTATCTGGGTCTTTGAGATACTCCACTTGATCTGCGATGAGGTGTATTCATTGGATTTTGTTTGGATCCTTCAGATACTCCACTCAATCTATGACGGAGTGTGTTCTTCGGATTTTATTTAGATCCTTCAGATACTCCACTCAATCTGCGACGGAGATGTATTCTTTTCTCTAGAAAATTCTTGTGGGCATTGATGAACACTTAAAATGTAGCTTTCAGCTTCCTTGATCTTGGTGGGAATGTTAAGCCATTTGAAGAATGAGTTGTGCGCAGCTCCTATCTTCATTAATCTTTGTTGGGATGTTAAGCCACTTGGAAGAATAAGTTATGCGCAGCTCCTGCCTTCATTAATCTTGGTTGGGATGTTAAGCCGTTTAGAAGAATGAGTTGCGCGTCGGGTCGTGTCTTCATTAATCTTTGTGGGAATGTTAAGCCACTTAGATGAATGAGTTGTGCGTGATTCCTGGTTTCATTAATCTTAGTGGGAATGTTTAGCCACTTAGAAGAATGAGTTGCGCGTCGGATCTTGTTTGACGGTTTTAGTGTTGCTGATTGTAATCTGTCTGTACTCATCCAATAGACTCCCCAGCGGAGTCGCCTGTTTTTTTTCTCGGCTTTGGTCACCTTGATAACTGAGACCAGCTTTCCTCTATTTATTTAAAGATAGGTCTTGGTTTTAAACCTCGAGAAATTCATTTGTTAGTGTCAAAACGCACAGGTGGATTCCTATGCTTGAGAATCGAAACGCAAAGTTGCGTTCAGAAGTTCAACCAACGCGGGCGCACGGGCTGCGTTTGGCAAGATTCTAGGCCTAGAATCTCGCTCCGATTTGACAGCTCATAGCTATCTATAAATAGACCGCTAAGGTCAAATCAAAAGTCATCCGACTTTTCATCTGTTCTTTTTCAAAAGATTTTAACGAAGATTCTTCGTTTTGAACTCCGGCGAACCCTGTTCATCTTCTCCAACCATCATCCTCAATAGGTCCTAGGAAGAAGACCGTCTCCCATTCCAAGTCTGTCTCTACCGCTGCTCAGAGCTCTTGGCCAACCTCGGCCGTCGGCGATGATGCAACCCAGGCTGGTGCACCGCCGGTGCGAGCTCCTCTCGTCGGTGGTAAGCATCAACTTCCATAGCCATAAAACTTGCTTCGGCAAGATCTGAGCAACGAGGAAACTCGTTCCGATGTTATAACGCAGAGTTAGGACTCTGCATTTTGAATTCGAAACGTTAGGGTCCGACTTCTGCGCTCGAATTTTGTAACACAGAATTTAGACTCTGCATTTGAGTAGCTAACGCAAAGTCTGACCTCTGCGTTAATAAGATTTAACACAGGGTCTGGACTGTGCTTTCAAATGCTTAACACAAGGTTCGACCTCTGCGTTGATAAGACTTAACGCAGTATCTGAACTATGCATTTGAATGCTTAACGCAAGGTTCGACCTCTGCGTTGATAAGGTTTAACACATGGTTTGAACCGTGTGTTTGAATGTTTAACGCAAGGTTTGACCTCTGCGTTGATAAGATTTAACACAGGGTCTGAACCGTGCGTTTGAATTTTTAACACAAGGTTTGACCTCTGCGTTAACGCAGGGTCTGAACTATGCGTTTGAATGTTTTAACGCAAGGTTTGACCTGTGCGTTTAAACGACCTTATTCCTCCAGGGCTTTGACTAGGGTTGCCTTTGTTTTATTTTCATACTGATTGACTGAGTGTTTTTCTCTTTTGCAGTGCCTTACGCCCGCGAACCTCTCACACTTCGTCATCACTTTGGGCGTGAGGGTGGTGTGGATTTGAATATGCAGTTCAATCTGCGTCAGAAACTCCTAATTTTTTAGGATACCGACAAGGATCGTGTTACCCTGATTTCCCATCCAAGCCCGGCTGTACTCAGGATTTTGGTGACAGATGCCAAATTTGAAACCGACTCCCGTAAGAAGCTCATCAAGCTAGCATTTCTGTTTGGGGATTATGTCACCGTCCAAAAAGAGATCGTGACTGGCGGCTATTATAAGTGGTTGAGATAAGTAGGAGATCGCCACTTCTTCCTCCCTGACATGCATAGGATGTTTCCTATCACTTATTGTCAGTGTGCCTCCGTCCCTCGACATATGAATTGGGACCTTGTCAGGGAGCAGGATGGGGTAGCTGTCGGGGCTTTGACTTACACAGGCGTACACACCGTAGGTTATAACCGACAAGTGTCAGGTTTGGAACCCTGCCTATTCTCAAGGGGATATCCCATTAGAGAAACAGCTAGTATAGCTAACACTTTCATGCTGAGATTTTTGGCTGTGAAAGGGGAGTTCCCCTCTTCAGTATTCAGAACTCCCGGGTGGGTTCATTCTTCAAGAATAAGGTGGTGGGCAAGAATGACAGAGTTCGTGCTGACAGAGCTAGAGGGATCATTGGCTCGATCTGGGCTCAGTTGCCCGGTAATGGCTACCAGATATGGTATTGACTACAACCATTATAATTTTTTTGCTATTCTGGAGAGATACAACCCAGAGACGTGTACATTCTTCACACCTGTGGGGGAATTAGGGTTTGCCCTTCACGAAATGTATGACGTTTCGGGTCTTCCTTTTGGAGACTTGCCCTACGAAGAGTTCATCCCAGGGTCAAGTAAGCTCAGGATTTTGAAGGAGATGAACCCCGATGTCTATGACACTCTATGGGAAGTAATGTGTCATTTTTAAATCTGCACCCAACTGACGGGGATACGGGGATATGGTATAAAGCAGCTATCCTGGGCCGAATATCTATTCCAGAATTTATCTCACAAGACTGCCGCTGTGTCTCGTCGGAGCGTGAGCACCCCTGAGGCGATCCAAGCTTTAATCAACGATGCTACAGCCCATTATGTCAACGAGGGATTAGAAGATGATTTTCCTGCGCAGACTGAATTTGAAAGTTTCCACCATCAGGCTGCCATGCCTATTTCTGACATGGCCCTGTTGGCGGGTTTTCTCATGCTTTGGTTGAAACGATGTGTTGTCCCTACCAGGCCCATAGATGCTGTAGTAATAGAAGTGGTCTACCCAGCTGTCCTCTTGGCTCATGGGAGGCCTGTGAATCTACTTTCAGCTATGACATGCTGTCTGCAGCACGGTTTGAGGGAGCTATGTCTTGAATTCATTCAGGTGAAGGAGACAGGTTCTGGAGAAAAGAAGAGTTTGGTGACTCCAAACCCTCGAGTACCCCTACCATATACTTATTTGATGGCATGGTATGTATCCCACTGTCCTCATTTGATGAGTTCCCCATCTCCCTCAGACGAAGGATTCATCCCTTTTGTACAGAGACTGGAAGGAGCTACTTGGGAAGGCACATATGTAGTGAGGGTTCGTCAAATCTTGTCGAGAGACCTCAATTATCACATATTCCGCTGTTTCTCAGACTTTGAAGGCGGTGGCTATAGACAAGTGTTCCAGGATATAGCTGGCCCGAATGGTTTTACCCGTTTAGATGGGGGAGTCTTCCACTGGCTATTGAATATTAGACCAGGTTATCTTCTCCTTAGGCAAGGTGATAAATGTATAATTGAGCTGTATCAACTGTACGGATTCGCTCGACAATTTAGGTACGATCAATTGTACGTTGGAAATCCACGGAGCCAACTTGCAATTGTTGGTAATATATACGAAGGGGCTCGGGCCTGGTACTACTCCATAGCAGGCTGTACTGGAGCTACCTTTAGGTTACCTCACAAGACGCCCAATTCACTTCTCTCCATGTCTTTCTGCAACTGGTATCATACGGCTTCCAAGATACCTGATTATAAGTTGAATTTGTCAGGCTTACGGGAAATTAGAAGGATGTATTCATCCAAGAGAGGATCCCGTGTATCTCGTCTGAAGGGAATTAATGAGTTCTTATCTTATGAGGATGAGGCTGAAGAAGAAGAAGAAGAAGAAGATCTGGGACCAGAGAATGCTCCAATAGCGAGTCCTAAGGCTGCTGAAACTCCAAGAACGAGGGCAACTAGAAAGAGGGCTCTTACCCAAGAAGAAGCAGTTCAGTACGAGAAACGTACTCGTAGGAAATTATTAGTAGACCCTCCTTCTCAGAAACTAATGGCTGATGCTTTTAAGTCTACTGGGAGAGAGGAGAAACAAGAATCTGCTGTTGCAAATCGTCCCCTCCACACAGGACTTTACTCTGGGGGTCCTGCTTTGTCCAGTGAATTTTCTTCTTATCATCCTTTGGATCAAGAAGAGGGCAGGGACGAGTCATTGATTGGGGATGTGGAGTCTTCTCCTATCATGGACCCTATTATTTCACCATTTCCTGGTCAGGCTTCAGATGCTACTCTTCCGACTGCAGAGACGTCACCTGTAGCGTCTCCTGCTAAAGAGATTAGGCCCCCTACAGACGAAAGTCAATCTCCTACTGCTTCTGTATTATTGCCACAGACGAGGGCTACTATTCCTAGCCCAACGACTGGCATTATGACTAAAGCAGATGCGACTGCAAGTTCTCCCGGACTCTCAACTACAGATGAAGAGGAACCGTTAGATTATGGGACCTCTTCTTGTAGCGCCGATGCTGATGGGGAGGAAAGTGATGGTGACGATAATTCTGCCGGCTGGGCTGATCCACCACCACCCTCTTCTGACAAGGCGTCCGCTTATATTCCTTCTTCCCCTATTGGTAAAGATTACACACTCTGGTTTTTGTGGTGCCTTTTTTTTTCTTTATTCTAACTACTCTTTTGTACAGGTTCTCCGACTCATGAGGCTGCTGATACGTCTGTCTCCCAACCAGCAAGCAACAACTACCTCTATCTCCGAACCCACACCGATAACGACTACTTCTCTACAAGAAAAATCCCCTCCGCTAACGATTTCTCTCAAGTCTGCGGGGATGGAGAATGCGCTGAGTTCAGCCCAGACAGGGGCACTCATGATTCTTCCTTCAAGTCCTTCGCAATTGAACATTTCTATGGCTTCCCCGGCTTCTTCGCGATCGTCGCCAACAGTTCTTGCACCAGGGTCTACCATTTTAGGCTCCTCGATTACATCTCCTGTGACATCTCTAAGTCCAGTGGTCGTTCCTTCCATGCTTAAAATTCTTATACGACCTTTGGAGGATACGATGAAGATGGCGATTGAGGAGGTCGGTGTCGGATGAGCTTCATTTGATTCTTTTAAGCCAATACTCATGCACTTTTTGAACGGCATTTGATATGTGGATGACACTCACTGGTTTCAGCACTATTCAGAGAATGACTCTCAATTGGAAAAGGATCTGAGGGCTTTGGAGGAGTTGCGTGGTGCTGATCTTGCTGCCCAAATCACATTAACCTTTGATGATCTCAGGGCTAAAGCGATTCGTCAACATGAAGCTCTTCAAAAGAGTATCACTGAAAAGGAACTTGAGATCACGTCCTTACAGGGGCAATGCATTCAAAAGCAACAAGTTGTAGTTGCTTCTAATACTACCATACAAACGTCTCGTGTAGAAATTGGCGGGCAACTCAAAGGTCTGAGACCTGACAGATTTGAGAAAAAAGACCTTACTTAGCAAGCGCCTCTTCCAGCGAACATCTTCATGCGCCAGTTTATTGCTGCTTGAGGCGAATTTCATGCGCAAGCCTTTCGTTCTCCTGGCTGGTTGTTCTCTGGAGAAGATGGCTGGTGGACCCGTATGGTGGATTTCGTTCATGAGGAACTCAAAGATCCCCTTGCTCAATTCGGCCTTACAATACCGGTACAGGCCACAAGGCGTGGGATCACCCAGAACTATCCCTCTTTCTTTGCTATGCTGGAGCGGTACAATCCGGACAGCTACACCTTTTTCACACCAGTCGGGGAGTTGGGATTTGCTCTCCATGATATGCATGTAGTATCAGGGTTTTCCTTTGGGCAAATACTCTATGAAGAATTTGTTCCAACAACTGAGGAACTTTCTATTTTGAAGACTGGTCATCCATAGATATATGTCACTTTCTGAGAGTTGATGTGTCATTTCCACATCTGCGCTCAGGTCGCTGGGATGCGTGGAGGTGGTCTCATGCATACTGCCTGGGCAGATTATCTATTTCAGAATTTGGGTCAGAAAGATTTGATGGTGACCCGTCTTGCTGTAAGCTCTTCTAAGAGCATTAAAGCCCGCATCAAGTCTCCTAATGCTACTTATAAGAACAAGTATTTATAAGATGGATTTGAAGTTGATAGTGAATTTGAATGTTTTCATCATCAAGCTGTAATTCCCATCTCTGACACGGCCCTCCTTGCTGGCTTCCTGATGCTATGGTTGAAGCAGTGCGTCGTGCCGTCGAAACCGGCTAAATCGATCTTGGCTGAGGTAGTCTACCCAGCCATTCTCCTGGCTCACGAAAGACCTTTAAGTCTTCTCTCTGCAATGACAGGTTGTCTCCAGAGAGGCCTACGGGATCTGATTTCTGAATTCCTCGATATTAAGGAGATCAGCGTAGCTGGGAGGAAAGTTTGGAAGACTCCTCAACCCCGCGCACCAATGCCCTATACTTATTTAGTGGCTTAGTTTGTGCTGCATTGTCCTTCAGGGATTGTGCACGACAACAATACTTCTACGCCTTTTGTGCAGAGGCTTGAGTCAGCCACATGGACGACCATAGTCCGGGTTAGACAACTCTTGTCCCTAGAGAACAATTACGATCTTTTTTGTTGCCGCCCTTGTTTTGATGGGGCCGAAGAAGAGGGCCCGAAGTTTGGTGATGTAGTCTTCGAAGGCTCCTCACTCTTAAATACAGGGGTTTTCCAATGGCTTCTTGCTATCAGGGTAGGTTACCTAGTTTTTTGCCTGGGCGAGAGAAGTATAATTGAACCGTATCTTCCTTCGTGTTTTGCTCGACAATTTGGGTATGATCAACTTTATGTTGGTAACCCTAATCTGTGATTAGCCCACATCGGGAACCTATATGAAGGGGCTCATGCTTGGTTTTTTTCTTCTGCCAAAGGAACTCATGCGCAGTTTACTCTGCCTAGTTTACCGCCTAGTTGTTCCACCGTAGCAGACTTTCGTGATTGGTTTGACAAAACTTCTCAAATCCCAGAATACGATGTATATACTTCATGTATATGTGAGATCCGGGAACTCTATAAATCAAGAAGTGGTTCTACCACGGCTCGATTACCAGGGATGGAGGATTATTTGTCCTTCGAACGAGAGGTGGTCGGAATCGAGGAGATCCCGCAGGAGTTACCCACTGCTGAGCCTTCTGAAGAAGAGGCTACTAAAGAAGTTCTTGAGGGAGCACCCCTTCCTGAGCCTCGCTCCTTAAGATCATCAGGGAAGAGGGCCATTACTATTGAGGAGGAAAGCGAATATGATAGGAGAATTCGCAAGCGGAAGCCTGTTGCAGCCAAGAATTCCAAGGGGGCCAAGTTGATGGGGGACGCTATAAAGTCTGAACCTGTTGCACCTCCCGATAACAAAGAGGATGCTATGCTTCAAGCCGCTCCTTCCGGTCCTGAAATAACAATGGCCTGGCAGGGGTCGACCATCAAAGGCTCGGCATTAAATATGCCCGAAAGATTATCATCTGAAGTTGTCCATCGTCTCATTCGCACTGATTATGCGAATTGCTTTGTTTATCCGATTGCTCCACCCCCAAGCTCAGAAACTTTGAGGAAGCTTATCGAGCAATTAGAACATTGGATGTGAATGACCATTGATGTCGTTAGTCTCGGGGAAGTGAGCTTCAAAGTTTTTGAACCCCATCTGCTGGAGTGCCTAGCCAAGATCGGACACCAGGGAAATACACTGTGGACCGATAATTGTCATGAAAGCATTGTTATTCTGGAATATGAATTGGAGTTCCTTTCAATGCTGCAACGCGACAATATAGGACCAAAAGTGGATCAGGCTCTTTCTCAGGCCAAAGCTCTGAGAGTACAACATCAAGAGGCTCTTCAGAAGAGTCTGTCTGAGAAAGAGTCTCGTATTGCCAGCCTGCGTGAGGAGCATCTCCAAATACAAATAGACATGGGCAGCCTGGCTATGGGTATCCGGGATACTATAGCAAAACTTACCCGTGCGGGTGTTGAGCTATCTCAGATAAATGCCCAATTAGCTGACGATAGAGAAGTTATAAAAGGGCTAGCTGCTCACTGTGACGGGCTTTTCAAAGGTTATTGTGATGAGATTGTTGCTGCTGATAAGATTCGGCGAGAGATTGCAGAAGTAACACCTAATAAAGAGGAGCTCAAGAACAAGATAACAAAAGAAATCAAAAAGGCTCGTGAGGAGAACATATCAGCTTTGAAATCTAAACTCAAGTCCTTTAGGCTGATGGGCCCCAACGCTTAAAATTTTGAATTGCTTTTTAGCTGGGGAATAATTTTGTATCGTTTTCATTTTAATTGTCTTCACTTTGTATTCAAATTAACAATATTGAATAAAAATGATATCATTTTGCCTTTCATCATCTCTTTTGTTGAAATCTATTTCAGGACAATGAAAAGTAATGCAAATGTTGTAAGTGTAGTGTTAACTTAGCATAAAATCGAAATTCTCTTTATTACTACTTAGAATAATTCTAGAAATTTTCAATCGTCAGAGGTGTATTGTTAACATGACGACATACAAAGCAGGAAAATTAAACTTTTATTCCCAAAATATACTATGAATTGGCCACCCCCAGCCTAACTTGGCTGGAGTTTAGGAGCTACATGATTTATGGAAAGTATCTCTTAAGGAACTTCTCATTAATTGGTATCATGAGCCTGTCTCCTTTTTGATCGATGAGGCAATAAGCTCTATTCGAATAGACTGACTCTACTATGAATGGTCCTTCCCATTTGGGATTAAACTTCCCTTTAGTTTTGTGGGTTATTACCATGGGTCGTCTATTGGCTAGAACTAAATCGCCTTTCTTGAAAATCCGTTCCTTAACCTTTTTGTTGTAGGCTTTAGAGATTCGAGCTTGATGTAACTCGATCTGTTGTTGGGCTTGTAGTCGTTTGTCGTCTAAGGCTTCAAGTTCCTGGAGACGTCGTTGATGTTTCTCTTCCTCTGTTAGTCCGGTTGCAATAGTGACTCTTAGGGAAGGAATCTGAATTTCTAATGTCAGCACAGCTTCGTAACCGTATACCAAAGAGAACGGCGTAGCTCTTATAGGGGTCCTCACCGTTGTGTGGTAAGCCCATAGACATTCGCCGAGTCTTTCGTCCCAATCACGCCGACTCCTGAAGATAAACTTTTTGAGAAGCTTCATAATGGTCTTATTAAATGCTTTGGTGAGGCCATTTGCCGGCGGATAATATGCCATAGATACAACACTTTGGATCCTAAACTTGTCATAAAATCTCTAAAATCCAAGGCTGACGAATTGTGTCCCGTTGTCGTGAACTATCCGTCTCGGGACTCCAAAATGGTAGATGCCGTGATGTTTGATGAACTTAATTACATTCTTTATCTTGACTTCTTTTAGCGGAATTGCCTCCGCCTATTTGGAGAAATAATCGGTTACGGCCAGAATAAACCGGTGCCCTTTGGAAGTCGGAGGAGAGATTGGTCCCACGATATCCATGGCCCACAGTTCAAACGGCCAAGATACAGATGTGGGATGTAAATTACCCGACGCTTGGTGGATAAAGTCACCATGAATCTGACATGCGTGACATCGTTTGGCGTAGTCAACTGTGTCTGAAAACATCTTTGGCCAATAATAACCGATTCGTCGGAGGCGATCTCCTAACTTAGTTCCGGGCTGATGAGCTCCGCACATTCCGTCGTGAGCTTCCTTGAGGGCCTCTTTTGCTTCCTTTCGAAAGAGGCATCGAAGCAAAACTCCATCATGTGATTTACAATACAGGATTTGAGAAACTGCATCGTAATAGAATCGGAGGGCCTTTCGTTTGATAGCGGCCGCTTCCTTAGGGTCATCGGGCAAAATTCCGTACAGGACGTAGTCGATATACGAGAATCTCCAATCCCTAGATTTGAACTCCATGGAGGTTGTACAGACTTCTCTTGTCGTTGTCTTGTCTGAGCTTTCCTCTATAGGAATCTTGTAACAGTATAGCTCGCGTCCCGTAACTGGAATCATTGTTTCAGCCCCTAGTGGCAATGCTAGTGAAGTTGCCAAAGAGGCTAAAGCGTCTGCATAAGCGTTCTGAGCTCGCGGAATGTATTCAATAAAGAAACATTCGAACTTTTTAGCTTGCTTTAGTATTGCGAAGTAGTACGGGATTAGATCATCATGACGCACTTCGTATTCCCCTCGGACTTGATTTACGATGAGCTGAGAGTCACCGTAAGCCTCGAGATGCCGAATATTAAGTTCTTCAGCAAATTGCATTCCTAATAGCAGAGCATTATACTCGGCTACATTGTTGGTGCAGGGTTCGATTAGGGAAAATCCTCTTGGGATTACGTGACCGTTCGGAGAGACGAACACCACTCCTACTCCCGTGGTAATTGCTCCATGAGGGTTTGCTCTAGATGCACCATCGAAGAATAATTTTCACACTCGTGTAGCTTCTTGAGTAATGCAAGCTTCAACGACTTCATCGGGCAATTCTTCATACAACTTAGATGTCCTTGGCACCGGGTGATCGGGTAAGAAGTCTGCCAATGCTTGACCCTTGACCGCTTTTTGGGGCATAAATTACATGTCATATTACGATAAGAGGATGGCCTGCTTTGCGAGCTGACAATTTAGAGACGATGGTTTCGTCATCAGAACTCTCAAGGGATTTACCTTAAAAATGACATGAATTGTTTGTCCGACTAGGTAATGTCGCATCTTTTGAACTGTGAATACCAAGGCGAGGCATTTTTTTCGACCGGGTTATACCGATGCTCAGCTCCCATCATGGTCCTACTTAAGTAGTAGATGGCTTGCTCTTATGCTTGATTGTCGTTCTGGGCCAACAAAGCTCCAAGAGAATGGTCCATGGCTCTTACATACAAACAAAGCTCCAAGAGAATGGTCCATGGCTCTTACATACAACAGGAATGGTTTTCCTGATATTGGGGCCACAAGAACTGACGGTTGAGTAAGATATCCCTTAATCTTTTCGAATGCTTTTTGACATTCTTCATCCCAAACAAAGGACACGCCATTCGTCATAAGCTTAGAGAAAGGTTGGCAGCGCCCCGAGAGATTGATATGAATCTCTAAATGTAGGCCAATCTGTCTTGCAAACCTCTGAGTTCTTTGAGATTCTTTGGCGGCGACATGTCTTGGATGGCACGCACTTTCTCTGGATCAAGAAAAATTCCCTTGGATGTGAAGATAAATCCCAGGAATTTTCCGCTTGATACTCCAAGGAACGATTTTGTCGGATTCATCTTCAACTGATGTGCTCGCATGATATAAAACATTGTCTTCAAGTCTGTAAGATGATCACCTTTATGTTGGCTTTTTACTGCTATATCGTTAACGTAGCATTCTATCTTCTTACACAGATGTTCGTAGAAGATGGCGTTCATTGCACGTTGATAAGTTGCGCCTGCGTTTTTCAGGCCGATGGGCATCACTGTGTAGCAATACACCCCCAGTAGAGTTCTGAACGCAGTATGCTTTTCGTCTTCAGGATACATCTTGATCTGATTATACCCGGAGAATCCGTCCATGAAAGATATCCTTTCATAACAGCATGTATTGTCGAACATGACATCCTTGATGGGGAGTAGAAATTCATCTTTTGGACAGGCTGCGTTAAGGTCACAAAAATTGATGCATATCCGGACCTTACCATTCTTTTTGGGAACTGGAACAATGTTGGCTACCCAGTCCGGGTGTTGTTCCTTCCTAATAAAACCCGAGTCTATTAGCTTTTTAACCTCTGACTTTATCGCTTCCTTGATCTCTGGACAAAATCTACGTTGCTGTTGTTTGACGGGTTTTGTATCCGCATCGATGTTGAGACGATGCGTGGCTACTTTTGGGTCAAGGCCAGGCATATCTTCATAATTCCAAGTGAAGACATCTATATATTCTCGGATGAGAGATATAAGGTCCTCTTTCTCGGACGAGTGGTAAGTTTTAGCTATAAAGATAGGTTTAGGGTCAGATTCATCTCCCATGTTGACCTGGATCACTTTATCTTCAGTGGGTGGTTCACGTTGTTCGAAGCGCATATCTCATAAGATGTTGAGGTGTTTGATTCAAGGATCATTGGTTGATTCGATTAACTCTTCGTCACCCCCTGCATCTTCATCTGGATGACTAGTTGAAACCATGTTCACAGTCAGACTTTTAAAGAAAGATCCGACACTAACGTCGGATTCCCAGGAAGATGTTCCAGATGAATGGTCCTGACGCAGATAATTACTGATTTTATTTTCTGAGACAGAGGGAGTTGTGACGTAGCCCACACCTCTTTCGATTTTTTGATAGTAGTTCGGAGGTTTTCCTTCGGGGGTTAGAGACATTCGGATCGGTGTTCGTCTTCTTTTCCCGAAGTTTAAACCCGATTTTTCATTAAAATTATATCCCATTCGCTTCATTAGGCGTATAGAATTGGGTTCATGGTAATGGAATTGAGGAACTCCATCATCTTCCTCCGAACTTCCTCGTTTGAGTTGTTCGGGTTTGATTTTACCGAAATGGATCGGCTTCTGCCCTTTCCTTTTGGACGGGACTTTGAAGAAAGCCTTTTGCGCATCTTCTACTTCTTCATCTGAAACGAAGGATGATTTGATTGGCAGCATGAGTGATGCCTCCGCGCATAATGTGCGCCACACGTTAGTACCTGTATCAGTATTATTCTCTATTTGTTCATTATTAGAGGACTCATCAGACAAGTACGCCAAAATAAAATCTTCATTAATGCACCATTCACTCTCGCTCAGTACATTATTATGACTCTCATCCTGATCTATTACATTTAAATTCAATTCCCACGGACAATCTTCTTCAGGACCCGACTCAATGTCAGCTTCGTTACCGTTGTCCACATCTTCTTTCTCCTGGGATTCTAGATAGAAGACGGAGTCGGTGTAAAAATTTTTCACCCCTCGGAAAGGGTATTTTTGTACAATTAGGGTTCGAACCTCTCCCTCATCATTGGCATACTTCATGACCTGATGTAGGGTAGACGGGATAATACGGTTTGTATGAATCCATGACCGTCCCAACAATAGATTATAGGATGTGTCTGCATCTATAATATAACAAGTCACCTCAGACTTGAGATCTCCGATCTGGCATCTGAGTTTAATCTTTTCCAGGGGTCGAGTGCTGTTAGCGTTGAACCTGAAGATGGTAGTCTGAGTGGTGTTCAGTTGATGCATGGGAATTCCTAAGACCTGCATAACCCTGTAGGGCATGATGCTGAGCGTTGAGCCCGGGTCAACTTGGACACGACTGATTTCTGACGACCCAATGTACCCTGTGTAGTACAGAGGTCTGTCATGTTTGTGTTTAACCTGCATATCTTCCTGAGTAAACGATATGCAAGGTAAACTCCTCGCTGCTTGCAGACATTACAGGCAGGATTGGCCTTCAGAAGCTTCAGAAATCGAAGTGACTTGAGTGATAAAGCTCTCCGTGTTCTTTAAGGCTTTAATTAGAGCTTCCTTGGTAGTTTTGGATAACCTCAGGAGCTCATATAGAGTAATCATGGCCGGTATATTAGCCAGCTGCACCATGACATTGAATTGGAAGGGAGCGCTCGACTCCCCGAGTTCCTGGTGAAGATTTTTATTGAACCGGAGCTCTTTTTGTTTTCCTTTATCGACTGGCTTCTTTGGTACTGAACCCCCAGTGTCTTGGGGCTATTCTTCAGCTTCTTTAGCATTCTGGTTGTAGTCTTTCAAGTAAGCATTTCCTGACCGAGTGCCAGGGTTGTCTCCTGGGTATGCTGTCAGGACAATCTTCTCTTCTCCTGAATCGGTAAAAGGTTTTAGGTGGTCATCGTTCTTAATAATAAAGGGGCTAATCATGTTAGAAGACTTAGCCTTACCTCCTTTCTTCTCGGACGAGGTGTTCGTCCACTGTTGGTCTCCCACCAGATCAGGGTGGACCCACATGATTTCTCCCTTTGGGGTAGTGAAGGGTACTAGCCCCTGTCCTCCTGACAGTATAAGTTAGTGTTTTTCAAGTGCATTTCTCCTTTATGAATGGGGACAACGCCATCTGTAGTCGCTACTAGAGGGAAGTCACCGAATTGAACCGCTATCATATTGGTGGATACGGTCTTTTGCTCGGGCTTTAAAGTGAGCACGTTCGCATTCACCAAATTTTACAGGATGTCTTTGAAGACGTAGCACCTTCTGGTAGGATGTCTTAGGAACCTGTGATAGCGGTAATAATTAGGGTCATCCACCTTCCCTGCTTCATCCGGCTTCCTAATTTCGGGCAGCTGCAGCTTGTTATTCTTCCAAAGTAACTGGAACAAGGTGTCCACATGCTCCTCTTTAAATGAGTACTGCTTGGGCACTTTTTGCTGATTTGGTGCCTTGCCTTGCTTAGAAGGTGGTAGTGCTCGCGTGTTGGCGTCAGCCGCCAAAGTCTTATTTCCCTTAGACCACTGGGCATTGTGCTGGTTGCGTTGCTGCTGCGGCTTTGGTTGTGTAACTTCTTTGGCTTTAACTCGAGCAACAATCTCTTCGGCTTGTTCTCCTTGCGACACCAGTTGTCTCTAGGAGCGACACTCCACTACCCTCATCTGAGCAAGGAGCTGAGTCTGCAAGTTGTGCCTGCAAGTTTTAACCAAAGTTGATTGGGTCATACCTGAAGAGCATCGTAATGCCATGCTGCAGAATCTCTCTACATAGGTCTTGATAGATTCTCCCTTCCTCTGCTTGGTGGCGAGAAGAGTCGGGACCGAAACTTCCGTATCGTCCTCGAAGAACCTGGCTAAAAAAAGCCTTTCCAAATCTACCCATTTCTGAATAGATCCAGCAGGTAGTTTTATAAACCATTCAAAGGCAACTCCTTTAAGAGTGCCGATGAACAAGCGCGTCAGGATGGCATCGTTTGCTACCACGTCCCTAGTCTAAGACTTGAAGTAGTAGATGTGCTGATTTGGCAAACCTGTGCCATCGAACGGTTGCAAGGTAGGGGCCTTGAACTTCGGTGGGTAGGGAGCTGTGTCCCACTCAGCAGGATAAGGCCGCACCACTCCTTCTTCGCGGAGCTCACTTCTGTTGGTGATTGCATTGAGGCGAGCTTCTAGTTCATCCATTTTAGAGGACTGAGGGTGCAGTTCTCTTTCCATCTCCTTCTCATTTTCAGAAGAAGATTCTATGTTCTGAGCTTCGCGATCCGAATGCTCAGGCACTTTCTGCTTTCCCTTGGAGGTTGTCCTCCGGGAAGATTCAGGTTTTTAGCCTTTTTCAGCCAGGAGCTGGGCCAACATATCCTTCATTTAGAGAAGTGTCTCCTGTTGCGCCTAGAGCATGACATGATGTTCGTCTACTCTCTTAGCTAGGTCTTCGGGGTTTCATGTCATGTAAGCAGAAACCTCTGTGCTCCGACAGAGCTTGAAGATTGAGATTCGGCTATCGCCGAATGTTCATCACCCGACGTAATCCCCTTGGCTAACTTTTGATAGTCAACCGAGTGGATAGCTCATGTTCGAGTCTGAGTGTGTCGGTATACTCCATCGAACTCATCACAAATTTCCCGAACAGTCGGGGAATGACTTCTTTGCGACTCATCAGAATCGGGATGCGAGGCTTTTCCTCTACCGATCATGTTGATAGTGACCTCGGGATATTCGCTCTCAGAGACCTTCTTTTTATTATGACATCGTCGCTTGGTAGGTCTGGCGACGCCAGCCAGTCTGTCGAGCATAGATTTGCGAGGCTCAGGTGTACAACAGTGACATTCTGAAAGGACTGCTGATATAAGCCGCGCGCACTGACATGAATGAACTGGTTGATGTGTTGGTCTATCTCTTGATAGTAATTCACACAAATCAGAGACTTGGGGAGAATCTTGTGAGGTTGGAGATGGAACCCCTTGCCCTGGAATGGGTAGAACTGATTCTTGTTGGGCATGGATTTTGAATCCATGCCGACTCTTTTAAACTCGGCAGACCATGTTGTGTTCTTGAGGCGGAACGCGAGGCTCACGTTTTGGTTTATAGACATTAGGCCGAAGCCTATGCTTAGCTGGTGGAACAGACCCTTGTGGGTCGTGTTTTGATTGAACGCACACTTGTGGTGTGCGTTTGGATGATGAAAC
>BQKN01000814.1:105264-133657 GCA_022839385.1 Asparagus kiusianus
CACACTTGTGGTGTGCGTTTGGATGATGAAACAGACCCCTGAGGGTCATATTTTGATTGAACGCACACTTGTGGTGTGCCTTTGGATGATGAAACAAACCCCTGAGGGTCGTGTTTTGATTGAACGCACACTTGTGGTGTGCGTTTGGTTGGTAGAACGTACCTTTTCGGGTCACGTTTTGCTTTTGAGACGCACTCCTGAGGTGTGCGTCCGGATTGAATAACGCAGCCTTGAGGGCCGTGTTTAAGTTGGATTACACGAGGCTCATAATCAGGCTCATTACCATGAAGTGTGCGCTCTGGAGCAGAAACGCAGAGTTCGGGCAGAAGATCGTAGTCTTCGCGTTGGGTGAGAGATTGGCTGTTCCGCAAGTGTGCTGGCCGTATGGATCTTCTCCTTCATCGAGCGGCATTTTTCTTGGCTTGCTTCAACGCCTTAGCTACAACGTCGTCGGCGTTGGTTGGATTTTCCTCCGTCATAGGTCTCTTATGACCTATGAAACACCGTTTTGATGCGGGTGTGGAGTCTTCAACTCGTTGAACGAGTTTGGAATCTTGGCCAAAGGATAGGACTTTCTTTGGCATTTCAGCAGTAGCTAAGAACTCTTTGGAGATCTTGCGGGTGTTGTGCCTAGCCTTGGGGCTAAGCGATCCAGAGGAGAGGGCCTCCTCGTATTTGGCTTGGTCGAACTCTACGACGAGAGTTTCGACGGTGGTTCCTGTGAAGTGAACGTTAGATTGCGCCACCACTTCTTCATCCGAGAAGCTACTCCCCAGCATAGTCGCCATCTCTTGTTTGTGGAAAAATTTACAGTAAAAAAAATGAAAGAAAATTTTGATTTAAATTCTCTCAAGATCAATTACAATTGGATTCCGATTACAAAAGAGAGGAGAATGAATTTGATTCTCCCCTTTATTTAAAACTGGGTTTTTCAAGGTAGCGATAGAGTGCCTTCTTCGAATGCTTACGTCGAATTCGCTCTCCGTTGACGATCCGACCGTCTTATCTCATGGGAATAGTTAACTTATATGGTAAGTTTGATTAAGAACTCCTTTAAGAGTTTTAGAACTCAGAACGAGTTAAGAACTCTTAAAAGAGTTGTTAAAACCGAATAATCGATTAAAGAGCCAAATAGATTCCTTTGTTGTTGAAGAATCCTTCGAGATTTGATTCTCTAACTGCCGAGCAGTTCCTTGATCTTTAGAAAAGCTCACCCTCTCCGCCCAAGAATCCAATCTTATGCGGTTTTCTTAATCTCCAAATCTCTAACCCCTTACTCAGTTGAGTAATGCGGTTATTTATAGGGGGATAAGGGGTTTAACTGACCCCTAGATCCGCTTCTAAGTGGGTGAAAATCCCTCAAAACGTGGGATAAACGGTTTTGAGGCCGTTCAGCTTGAGTTTGAACAAGTCAAATGCCTAAATTAGAGTTCTGGGCCTTAACTCTGCGTCTTAGACTTGAGATGCAGAGTTGAGTGTTTGCTGGGAACTGAAAACGTAAGGGCCGCTTGCGTTTTGGGTCTTAACTCTGTGCCTCAGACTTGGGGCGCAGAGTTGGGTATCTGCGAAAAAACGTACAGGCCGTTTATATGATGAATCTTAACTCTGCGTCTTGAATTTAAGACGTAGAGTTGGATGTCTGCTGAAAAACGCACAGGCCGCGTGCGTTTTGAATTCGGGAAGCGCAGAGATGGACTCTGTGTTTGGAAGAGGTGGTTGACTTGTAACCTCTTCTATTACAGCTTTGCGAAGACTATTGCGGGGCGTGAAAGTCATCAGATTGTAACTTTCACTGTTGATTTGTGAAGACCGCTGAATAGAGTTTTCATCAGTTGTCGGAAGTGTCGTTGAATTATAACTCTTCTCGATCTATGTGAAAAGTCCTCCATTTGCAGCTTTTATTTATTGGCATGAAAGTTATCTGATTGTAACTTTCGTTGTTGAAGCTTGATTGGGGTTAGCTATCTATTGTGATTTTTAGACAGCCTACAAGTTCCATTAGATTTTGGAATTCCAGAGGAGGTTTGGACTGGCAAGAAGGTCAATCTCTCACACCTGCGGGTATTTGGTTGTGTGGCTTATATTCATATCAGTGACCACGTCAGGGACAAGCTAGAGGCTAAGTCACAAAAGTGTACATTCATTGGATACGACATTGATGAGTTCGGGTATCGTCTTTAGGATGAGAAGAACAGGAAGATCATCAGAAGCAGGGACGTGATATTCAATTAGGAGGTGATGTACAAGAATAGGGAAAATACCAATGATAGCCAAAGCAGTGGGAGCAACACTTCGGATGCAGGTGGATCCGAGTACATGGATATAGAGGAACTTTCAGATATGGGTGATGATGTTTGTTCTGACCACAGAACGGAGGAGGCTCCAGGTGCAGCAGAAACTACCCAGAGCATGGAGCTTAGGAGGTCATCTAGGGTACCCAAACCAAATCTCAGATATCTTTTATCTCTTGACTACTTATTGTTAACAGATAACGGTGAGCCGGAATACTATGAAGAGGTAATGCAAGTGAGTGAATCTCAGTAGTGGGAGCATCCGATATAGGAGGAGATGGTTTCTCTACTCACTAATGAGACATGAGAGTTAGCCCAGCTACCTGCATAGAAGAAGACCTTACATAATAAATGGGTCTACCGGGTCAAGCAAGAGAGTGATGGAAGCAAGAGATTCAAGGCCAGATTGGTAGTGAAGGGGTTTTAACAGTAGGAAGGAGTGAACTATACGGAGATATTTTTTCCTGTTGTGAAGCTCACAACCATCAGAGTGGTATTGAGTTTGGTAGCTACAGAAGATCTCTTTCTTCAGCAGTTAGATGTGAAGACTGTCTTTCTTCATGGTGACTTGGATAAAAAAATCTACATGAAGCGGTCTGTTGGCTTCATTGAAGAAGGAAAGGAAGAGATAGTGTGCAAGCTCAAGAAGAGCTTATATGGCTTGAAATAGGCTCCGAGACAGTGGTATAAGAAGTTTGATAATTTCATACAAAACAATGGCTACAGAAAATACAATTCAGATCATTGCTGTTATTTCAAAAGGTTCGAGTCCAGCTTTATTATCTTGTTATTATATGTTGATGACATGTTGGTAGCAGGAACGTGTTTAGAAGATATAAACAGTTTAAAGAAACAGCTAGCAAAGGAATTTGCAATGAAGAATCTGGGTGCAGCAAAGCAGATTATAGGGATGCGAATCAGTAGGGATGAAACTGAAGGGACGTTGAGATTAAGCCAAGCTGAATACATTGAGAAGATACTTCAGAGATTTAATATGCAGGATGCTAATGTTGTTAGCAAGCCCCTTGGAAGTCAGTTTAAGTTATCTAAGGAGCAATCGCCTAAGACAGATGCAGATAGAGAGCATATGAGCAGGGTGTTATATTCTTCGGCCATTGGGAGTCTCATGTACGCGATGGTTTGCACGAGGTCGGGCATCGCCCATGCAGTGAGAGTTATGAGCAGGTTTGAAAGCAATCCAGGGAAGCAGCATTGGGAGGGCGTGAAGTGGATAATGCGGTACTTGAGGGGAATAACGAACAAGCCACTATGTTTTAGGAGGAAGGAGTTGATGCTGTAGGGATACGTGGATGCGGACTTCGCCGGTGATCATGATACGAGGCGAAGCACCACGGGGTATGTTTACACCTTAGCGTCGACAGCAATGAGCTAGGTCTCACGTCTATAGAAGATTGTGACTTTGTCTACAACTGAGGCTGAGTATGTCGCGGTGACTAAAGCAAGCAAGGAGATGATCTGGTTGAACGGGTGTTTGGAAGAGTTGGATCTGAAGCAAGGGAGAGGAGTTCTTATTGTGATAGCCAGAGCGCTATACATCTTGCCAAGAATCCAGTATATCATGCTAGAACGAAGCATATCGACGTAAAATACCATTTTATACGCTCGCTAGTTGAAGACGAAAAGTTACATTTGATGAAGATTTTGGGGCGTCAAAATCTGGAGGACATGTTGACGAAGACAGTCACCATTGAGAAACTGTAGTTATGCGTAACTTCAATTGGCCTTCACGAGTAGTAGATGAAGGCGGAGCCACACTACGAGGATCGGCGAGATCGTCGGGATATTGTTGATTAAAGAAATGTTTTTCCGGGGAGGAGAAGATAAATGCGAAGAAGGGGAGAGTTCGGGTGAGCTCGCTGATGGCACTTTGGTTTTCAAGTGGGAGATTGTTAGTCTAAAGTGTAGACCCAAAGTCGAAGTCGAAGTTGGAATCAAGAAGATGAAGAAAAAATCGAGAAAATAGAAGGAGGCCTGCACGGTCGACCGCGGCGGTCGACCGCGAACGTGCACAGAGCTAGTTAGAGCCTAGAGCTGAAGGCGGTCAACCGCGGCAGTCGAACGCACAAATCTCTGTAATTGATTTTGGTCTTGGGTTTTGGTTCGGTCGACCGCCGCGGTCGACCGTGGATACCCTGTAGGATTTTTTGGCTCTATCGTTTGATACGATCGACCGCCGCGGTCGACCGCGATACCTGCGTGGTCGACCGTCACGGTCGACCGCAACGCAGTCAGCCAGTTTCCTTATCTGTTTTGGATTCTGTTTCTTCCAGGACTCTATATATACCTAAACGTTTTTAGGGCTTGATAGAACACAAAAAAGGAGAATTTTTTGACTGTAGAAAAGAGAGAGAATCTCAGAGAGATAAAACCCTAGTTTGAGAGCTTGTATTTCTTCAATTAATAAGAGAATTGTATGGTGTGGCTCCCGAGGACGTAGGCACGTTTGCCGAACCTCGTTAAATCTGGTGTGTTTATCTCCTTTACTCTTTTACAAGCTTTGATCTAATTTGTGGTGAATTTCCTACTTTTCTACTTTCAACACAAGGTCTGGAAGGGTAAGGGTTCAATTGATTGTTTCGAATCTCCAACAATCTCATCTCTATGTCTTTGATTTCCTTCTTTTTTTAGCAAACTAAACATTCCCAAAACAATTTTTCTTAGAAATAGTTTTCCATTTCTTTGATTTCCCACTTTTTCTAGGCAAACAAACAGACCCTAAGATAAATTATATTCCGATGCCACGCAGAACAATGTAATTGCACTTCTGAGCCAGAGATTTTATCTACATAAATAAATGATCCTGAGGTTAGTAACTTATTCACTGCTGGCCGAACTCTAATGACCACTTCACACCATTTTTTTTAACGTGGCTACTAACAAAATAATATGGAAATTCCTAAAATCCCCTTTTTCATTCAAGTACCATGCAGTACAGTTAATTACACCCATGATTCTAGGGTCTACATATCCACACAGATAACTCTAACTAATTTAACATTGCTTTTTCTTTTACTTTTTTAAAATAACAACCAAGTGCAGAAGAAATGCTCAAATAAGGCACTAAAAAACCACAAAACTAAGCATAAAAGAACTCATGCTTGTTAGCGTGAAGAAATGAACGATGGATAAGAAATCAGCAGAACTTCGTATTAATATCGAATCCAACACTATATCTATTGAACGAAAATCAAAATTGCTATGTATGAAGAAAAATCAAAATTGCTATGTATGAAGAAAAATCAAAATTGCTGTGTATGGAAAAGATATTTTCTAGGATGTTTATGCTACAGAAGGTTAGGATTTAGGTGTGCAGTATCTCCAAAAATGTACGTTTGGGCAGGATTCATGTTTGGATTTAGGTGTTCTAATAAGAGCAATTGCAGACTATATTCTTATTATTTACTGCCGATTTGTTATTTCACATAAATAGTGGCATTTTAATCGTAGGAAACCTAATTATGAGCCAAATTTTCGAGGTATGAACACATGCATGCACTACCCCCCCCCCCCCCCCCTCCGGATTTACAACTATCCATCCAAGTCAACTTTCCAATCAATACATGCGAAAATTGAATCTGTTGAATCTGAAACCTCCTTTGTAGGAGGAATGTTACAAGCAGGCTCAGAATAAAGAAAACTATGAGCCATAGATTCGAATGTATTTCTGAAAGGAGAAGGAACGAGAAAAGGACATCCACAAAACCATTCTTCCCTGCTTCAGCAAACACAACCATCTTTGTGATCTTGTTCTCAACAGGTTTCACACTTATAATTTTGGTTTCATAACTTCATTCTCGACTTCTGATTTGATTTAGCAGTCTAGAATCATATTTTGCTTCTTTGGCAATGTTTACTTTTTCTTTCTTCTGCAAGAAAACATCTGTAAGTGGTGTCTTTGACAGCAGCAGACTCTTCAATAATCCTTTCCTCAAGGATATTAGCATCTTTGTGTGAAAACGACGAAGGAATTGTAAAAAACGTGAAGAATAACCCAAAACAGACTCCACCACACCCTGATGTGGTGTCTGCCATGGGTGTGGTAGAATCTGTCCTGCACCACACCCTCTGCCACACCCACGGTGTAGGGTGTGGTAGAATCTGTCCTGCACCACACCCTCTGCCACACCCATGGTGCAGGGTGTGGCAGACTCGTTTTTAGAATCCTCCTTTATTTGAGAATCCTCCTTTGTTTTGGATTGTGTTTTATTATAAATAGGACCACGTTTTTTAGGGTTTCTTAAGGAGAAAAAAAGGAGAGAATTAGCATTGTTTTGAGCACTTTGAGAGTAAGATATTGTGAGGGAGTTGAGAGCTTTGGTTAGGGTTATATTTGAGTGATTTTGTGAGTTGTAACCCGTTGTATTTCTCCTCCATATAGTGAAATCTTCTCATCCTCTCCCCGTGGACGTAGGCAATTGTCGAACCACGTAAATTCCTATGTTTGTGATTTTGGTCGTTATTTTGTGAATTGCACTCGTGTTCAATTTTGGTTTTCTTCTCTCATCGCTCACCGACTAGTTTGGTTGTCGAGCACGCTTCCGCACGACGCGCAACAAGTGGTATCAGAGCTCAGATTTTAGATCTAGGGTTTTGGATTAGGTGGAGGAAGATTCGGTTGGAAGCTTGGTTCTTGGAGTTCTAGGCTTTGGTGGAGTTAGGGTTTGAAGTTGCCGTTGAAGATCTCGCTTTCCTCGTGTGGTTAGGAGTTCTATTTGGAATCTAATCTAGGATTCAGTTGGGTAATTTCTTATTTCTTTCAAAGTTTGAATCTTTCCTTGCAATTTAGAATTTGTGATTATGGGTGAAGAAGTTGGTGAAAGCAGCAAGATGATCGGCACAGTTCAAGTGAGTTTTCAGAACATTAAGATTAGTGTAGTGAAATATAACGGTAAAATCAATTTTGGTTTGTGGATGAGCGACGTACAGGATACGCTCAATGCTCAAAATTTGGAGGAGACCATCATGATCAATGTGAGGCCACCTAAATATGAAGAGTCGGTATGGGAAAAGATGAATAGGAACGCTTGTGGGGTGATCAGGTCCTGTTTGAAACAGGAGCTGAAATATGATGTGATTGGGGTAACGTCTGCGATGAAGATGTGGGAAATTCTCAACAATAAGTATCTTACGAAGAGTGTTGAGAATAGGTTACATTTGCTGCGTAGGTTATTCAGATTCCAGATGTCCCGAGGCACCTCGCTTGCGGCTCATGTGAACAACTATACTAAGTTGTTATCGGACTTGGCGAACATGGGTGAGAAGATCACGGATGAGTATAAGGCTATTATTCTTTTGGGCTCCTTACCGGATGAGGAGTATGATACCTTCGTACTTACGTTGCTGAACGGGAGATCTTCTATCACTTATAGTGAAGTGACTAACGCATTGACGAACTACGATTTGAGGAGGAAGAATAAGGAGACTTCTCGCGCTAGTACTTTAGGAGAGGCCTTGTCGACGAGAGGTAGAAGCCCATATCCGAAAGGTGGTA
The DNA here is from genome assembly GCA_022839385.1 of Asparagus kiusianus. Taxonomy (NCBI): domain Eukaryota; kingdom Viridiplantae; phylum Streptophyta; class Magnoliopsida; order Asparagales; family Asparagaceae; genus Asparagus; species Asparagus kiusianus. The sequence goes on from BQKN01000814.1 coordinate 113,068, forward strand.
ATAGAGGAAGGTCAAGTCAAGAAGCCGTCACCAATTAGCAAAGAACTAATGTGCATTCTGTAAGAACATGGACATTAGAAGAGAGACTGTTCGAAGCTCAAGGAGAAGGAGGATAGCAAGAAAAAGGGCCCGAAGGCTAATGAGGTGAACGTTGCGAAAGGCGATGATTCTGATGATTCAAGATTTTCTCTTTTGATTACTCCGGAGGTGAATCATTTGGATGCATCGGATTGGATGCTTGATTCTAGCGCTACTTATCATGTGACTCCTAGACGAGATTGGTTTTCATCATTTGAGAGACTCGACGGGGGTGTTGTTGTCAAGGGAAATGATCAATCAAGTGGCATTTGTGGGATAGGTACTGTGAGGATTCGGATGCACGATGGAGTAGTCCGTGAGTTGAAGGAGGTGAGATTTGTTCCTCAGCTGAAGAAGAATCTTATCTCAGTTGGAGCTTTGGAGGCGAAGGGATTCAAGGTGACTTTCGAAAACGCTGTAGCGAAGGTTACTAAGGGATCTTTGGTGGTGATGAAGGGAGTCCGCAGTCGAAATTTATACTATCTGAAGGGGAGCACCGAGATTGGCCAGGTTGCTTCGGCTACTTCAGAGACGGACATGAGTAGGCTTTGGCATTACAGGTTAGGGTACACAGGAGAGAAGTCACTGCAGGCTTTGTGCAAGCAGGAGCTATTGAAGGGAGCCAAGAGTGGTAAAGTGGAATTATGTGAGCATTGTGTTCTTGGCAAGAAGACGAAGGTGAAGTTCGGGACTGCCATTCATCAGACGAGGGGCATCCTGGACTACGTGCACACAGATGTTTAGGGTCCCACTAAGACTGCATCACTTGGTGGTCGACATTGGTTCGTCACGTTTGTTGATGACTATTCTAGGCATTGTTGGGTGTACACCATGACAAAGAAGAGTGAAGTCCTAGATATATTTGTGGAGTGGAAGAAGAGATTTAAACTGCAGACTGGGAGAATGATCAAGACGTTGCGATTCGACAACGGCGGCGAGTATACTTCAGACCCCTTTCAGCAGCTATGTCGAGACGAGGGCATAGAGAGGCACTTCACAGTTAGTCATACACCACAGCAGAATGGGGTGGTGGAGAGGTTAAATCAATCGTTGCTGGAGAAGATTCGATGTTTATTAGCGCATAGTGGTTTGGAGAAGATCTTTTGGGCTGAGCTACTTTCTTATGCGAGCCACCTCATTAATAGGCTGCCTTCATCTACGATTGAGGGGAAGACCCCTATGGAGATATGGTCGGGAGAGACAGCACATGACTATGACCAGCTGAAGGTATTTGGTTGCCCTGCATATTATCATGTTAGAACTGATAAGTTGGAACCTCGAGCTAGGAAGGTCATATTTGTAGGATTCAAGCGTGGTGTCAATGGATACAAGCTTTGGGATCCAGTTGATAAGAAGATTATGCTGAGTAGGGATGTCACATTCAATGAGGCTTCTATCTTGAAGCTTCTCAGCTCTCATCAGGTGGAGAGCGACCCGACAGAGGAGATATCGCAGGTGGTGGAGATTGATGCAGCTCCACAGAGTCCAGATGGTGCAGTATCCATTAGAGTGCGGACTGAGGTGACGCCAGGCGAGCACGACGGTGATGCGGAGGATACGGGTACTCATAAGTAGGATCAGGGACCGATAGCTCAGGTTCAGGATTCTATTACGGTTTGGAGATAGAGGATAGACATACGGGTGCCAGCACGGTATGCCGACACAGTTGCATATGCACTTCTGGTAGAGAGTATCGATGAGATGGTACCTACTATATTCAGAGAGGCCGAGCAGAGTTCAGAGACTGATTCATGGCAGGTGGCTATGCAGGAGGAGATGGAGTCCCTTCATAAGAACGATACATGAGAGCTTGTTGAGCTTCCAAAGGGGCGGAAGGCGATTGGGTGCAAGTGGGTGTACACGAAGAAGGAGGGCATTGAGGGCACTCTAGTGAGGTTCAAGGCTAGGTTGGTTGCGAAGGTCTATGCACAGGAGGAAGGTATTGATTACAATGAGGTTTTCTCTCTGGTGGTAAAGCATTCTTCGATTCGGATTCTGCTAGCTTTGGTGGCACAGTATGGATCAGAGTTAGATCAGTTGGATGTGAAGACGATATTTCTTCATGGTAATCTTGATGAAGAAATATATATGACTCGGTCATTGGGATTCCGAGCTATAGGGAAAGATAAGTTGGTTTGCAGGTTAAAGAAATTGCTATACGGTTTGAAGCAATCTCCTCGATAGTGGTATAGGCGATTCGATGGTTTTATGCTTGGTCATTCGTATACTCGGAGCCAGTTTGATCCTTATGTGTATTTTCGCAAGTTGAGAGGAGGTGTGTATATTTATTTGTTGTTTTATGTCGATGACATGTTGGTTGCCTCTAGTTTCAGGTCAGCTATAGATGAGTTAAAAGTTCAGCTTTTGAATGAGTTTGAGATGAAGGACTTGGGCGAGGCGAAGCGCATTTTAGGGATGGAGATCGACAGAGACAAGAAGAAGGGCAAGATTTGTTTAACACAGGTGGCTTATTTGAAGAAGGTTCTACAACGATTCCATGTTAGCATGGATACGAAGCCAGTTGGTGTACCTTTGGGAGCCCATTTGAAGCTTTTAGTTGGCCTTTCACCGAAGTCAGTTGAAGACCGTGAGTTGATGATGAAGACTCCATATGCGAGTGTAGTTGGGAGCTTAATATACGCGATGGTATGTACGAGGCCGAATTTGTCACAGGTGGTGAGCATGGTGTCGAGATACATGCACGATTCAGGAGTGGGTCATTGAACGCCGTGAGATGGATTTTGAGGTACATTCAAGGTACGCTTAATGTTGGTTTGGTTTATGAGCGGGACACTATAGGTGGGCAGTTGTGCATTGGATATGTTGATTCGGATTATGCCGGGGATTTGGATAAGCGTCGGTCTACTATGGGATATGTGTTTACTTTGACCCGTGCGCCGGTGTGTTGGAGATGCACCTTACAGTCTATGGTGGCTTTGTCTACGACGGAGGCAGAGTATATGGCGGTTACGGAGGCTGTGAAGGAGGCTATTTGGCTTCGAGGACTTTTGGAGGAACTTGGTATATCACAGCGGTCCGTCACCATTCATTGTGATAGCATGAGTGCTATCTATCTGGCGAAGAATCAGGTTTTTCATGCGAGGACGAAGCACATTGACGTTCGTTATCACTTCATTCGGGATGTTCTTGAAGATGGCGATGTGGAGATTGTGAAAGTTCACACAAAGGATAATTCGGCGGATATGCTCACTAAGGTGGTTCCGAGCAACAAGTTTGATCGTTGTCGAAACTTGTTGCACATTCGTGATTGTTAAGGCCGTTGACGGCCATTTGGATGAACTACGGGCGGCTTGATCCCTTGGGAGAGGGGGTACGTAGGCAACCACATTGGTGCTGTCGAGTTTAGAGAGACGACACATTGGTGCTCATGTTGGTGTCGGCTCAGTGTTGGGAACACTTCGCCGAGGTGGAGAATTGTGAAAACGGCGAAAGAATTGTAAAAAAACGTGAAGAATAACCCAAAAAAGACTCCACCACACCCTGTATGGTGTCTACCATGGGTGTGGTAGAATCTGTCCTGCACCACACCCTCTGCCACACCCACGGTGCAGGGTGTGGCAGAATCTATCCTGCACCATACCCTCTGCCACACCCATGGTGCAGGGTGTGGCAGACTCGTTTTTAGAATCCTCATTTGTTTGGGAATCCTCCTTTGTTTGGGATTGTGTTTTATTATAAATAGGACCACATTTTTTAGGGTTTCTTAAGGAGAAAAAGGAGAGAATTAGCATTGTTTTGAGCACTTTGAGAGGGAGATATTGTGAGGGAGTTGAGAGCTTTGGTTAGGGTTATATTTGAGTGATTTTGTGAGTTGTAACCCATTGTATTTCTCCTCCATATAGTGAAATCTTCCCATCCTCTCCCCGTGGACATAGGCAATTGCCGAACCATGTAAATTCCTGTGTTTGTGTGATTTTGGTCGTTATTTTGTGAATTGCACTCGTGTTCAATTTTGGTTTTCTTCTCTCATCGTTCACCGACTCGTTTGGTTGTCGAGCACACTTCCGCACGGCGCGCAACACTTTGATACCTAGCTTTCGAAGCAAAGAGATGGCAGTTGCGACAGTAGAAGATGTTACATGCAAGTCATCTTTAATAGCATATGTTCCTTCTTCTTTCAGAAATACATCATTCTTTGCATTGTTATCCCCTCCTGTCCACTAAAAACTTTCATCCATTACCTTTCCATAGAGACAAAGAGCACCACAATGCCGTGCGCCTATGTAGAAGCGTGCACGCGCACACCGAACGAGTCTGAGATCACGAGAAGAAGATGAACCCCACACAAGACAATCCAATCCAAATACAACAAATCCAACCAAACATAGAGATATACGTGGTTCGGCAACTTGCCTACGTCCACGGGGAGAGGATAGAGAGATTCCACTAAATCAAGGAGAGTACAAAGGGTTACAATCACACAAAATCACTCAAACTAACCCTAAAAAACCAAAGCTCTCAACTTGCTCACAATATCTCCCTCTCACAATGCGCACTAGCCTCTCTGAATCTCTCAAATCTCTGATGATAATTAAACCCTAGAAAGTCATGCCCTTATTTATATCCAAACAGAAACCCAAACAGAATCTAAACAGGAAACCAAACTGTGCAAAAAACCCGTCATAAGTGGACTTAACAGGTGTCATAAGTCAACTTGGCAGAGAGAAAAATATCAACTGGAGAACAGTTCATAAGTCGACTTAACAGGCTTCATAAGCCGACTTGATAGAGCAAAAAATCATAACTCCAGAGCAGTACGTAAGTCGACTCGTGCACAGACACAAGTCGACTTACCATAAGTCGATTTATACCTGTGCATGAGTCGACTTATGACAGAAAAACTAGTTTTTTTGTTTTCTCCACAATTCTCCACATCGACGAAATTTTGCCAAAACTGAGCCGACACCAAATAAAGAACACCAATACGTCGTCTCTCCAAACACGGCTGCACCAACATGATTGCCTACATACCCCCTCCTAAGGGATCATGCCGCCCGTAGTTCATCCAAATGGCCGCCAACGGCCTCAACAATTACGAATATACAATAAGTTTTTGCAATGAACAAACTTGTTGCTCGGAACTACCTTAGTGAGCATATCCGCCGGATTATCCTTTGTACGGACTTTCACAATCTCCACATTGCCATCTTCAAGAACATCTCGAACGAAGTGATAACGAACATCAATGTGCTTCGTCCTCACATAAAAAACCTGATTCTTCGCCAAATAGATAACACTCATGCTATCACAATGAATGGTGACGGACCGCTACGATATACCAAGTTCCTCCAAAAGTCATCGAAGCCAAATAGCCTCCTTCACAACCTCTGTAATCGCCATATACTCTACCTCCATCGTAGACAAAGCCACCGTAGACTGTAATGTGCATCTCTAACACACAGGCGTACGGGTTAAAGTAAACACATACCCCGTCGTAGACCGGTGCTTATCCAAATCCCCGGCATAATTAGAATCAACATAATCAATGCATAACTGCCCACCTATAGTGTCCCACTCATAAACCAACCCAACATTGAGCGTACCTCTAATATACCTCAAAATCTATCTGAGGCGTCCCAATGACCCACTCCTGGATCGTGCATGTATCTCGAAACCATGCTCACCACCTTTGACAAATCTGGCCTCATACATACCATCGCGTACATCAAGCTCCTAATCGCGCTCGCATATGGAGTCTTCGACATCAACTCTCGATCTTTAACTGACGTTGGTGAAAGACCAGCTGAAAGCTTCAAATAGGCTCCCAAAGGTATACCAACTGGCTTCGTATCCATGCTAACATGGAATCGTTGTAGAACCTTCTTCAAATAAGCCACCTGTATCAAACAAATCTTGCCCTTCTTCTTATCTCTACCAATCCCCATCCCTAAAATGCGCTTCGCCTCACCCAAGTCCTTCATCTCAAACTCATTTGAAAGCTGAACTTTCAACTCATCTATAGCCAACCTGGAAGTAGAGGCAACCAACATGTCATCTACATAAAGCAACAAATAAATGTACGTACCTCCTCTCAACTTGCGAAAATACACGTAAGGATCAAACTGACTCCGAGTGTACGAATGATCAAGCATAAAACCATTAAATCGCCTATACCACTATCAAGGAGACTGCTTCAAACTGTATAGCGATTTCTTTAACCTGCAAAACAACTTATCTTTTCCTGCAGCTGTAGGCTGTCTAAAAATCACAATAGATAGCTGATCCCTACGAGATTACAAGGCAATGGTTCCTCCGAATCAAGAAGCAGAATTCATCCTTGCGATCAAAACAGAAGAGATTTCTAAATCATTACATCCGCAGCATTATAATCGCTACAAACACGACCTCATGTTTGAGATGATTGATCTTGATGGTTGCGACAACAACATGACCAATATGATATTAGCAACTATTAGAGATGCTAATGAGCAGTAGAATGATTTCAGAAATAAAAGGTTGGACTTAGTTGGTGAGTTGCTTGGTAAAGAGTTGTGGGCAAATATTCGTCTAAAAGACACTATGGATGTTGATTCCCGACAAATTCCAACAATGAAAGCTACAATCAAATAGCTTTCGGGTTGATAAGCGAAAACTACAAATGGAGGACTTTTCACATAGATCGAGAAGAGTTACAATTCGACGACACTTCCGACAACTGATGGAAACTCTATTCAGCAGGCTTCACAATCTACAGTGGAAGTTACAATCTGACGACTTTCACACTCCACAACAACAAAAGCGAGGATTACTGAACGACGGTCCTTGCAACACCTTACAGAAGAGGTTACAAGTCAACAAACTTCTTCTAAAATGCGGAAGTCATCCCCGCGTTACAATTATGGAAGTGCAGGCGACCCCCGCGTTTCCAAGTCACAAATCAAACGTGAGCGACCCTCACGTTCGTAGGGGTTCATCTCACACCGACCCTCGCGTTCATCAATGTTCAGCCAACACCCAACCTCGCGTCTCAATCCTAAGACACGAAGTTGGGTTCTGAACGCCAGATTGGGCGTTTGACTTGTTCAAACACGAGTCGAACGGTTTCAGAACTGTTTTCCAACGATCTGAGGAAATCACGCCCACGTAGGAGCGGATTTAGAGGGCAGTTACAACCTCTTATCCCCCTATAAAATCTCAACAAACTCAACTGAGTTAGAGGCTGGCGCTGGGAGGATCAGATTTGGTGATAATCAGATCAGGCGGAGATCCTCAGGATCTCAACCACTCAGCTTTGGCGGTTCAACAACAGCAGCAGCGAAATCCTTGAAGATAGGATTTTTGAATCGATCTCAGAAGATCAAATCTGAGAGGATTTTTCAACAACAGAATGACAGCTTGATCATTAACCGAATTTTCGGTTCTAACAACTCTATCTACAGAGTTTTAACTCGTTCAGAGTTCTTAAACTCGTTGAAGAGTTACGTATAAAACTTCCCACAGAAGTTCATCGTTCCCACGAGATAGGAAGGTCAGATTGTCAACGTAGAGCAAATTCGACGCAAGCAATCGAAGGAGGCATTCCATCGCTACCGAGAAGAACCCAGTTTTAAACAAAGGAGAAAACCAAATTCGTTTTCTTCTCTTTTGTAATCAAGTTGTAATCGAGATTAAAGGAATTCAATTCAATTTTTTTTATTCTCTTTCTTACAATTTTCCCACATACAGCAGCTCGGAATCCTAATGTCTGAGTTATATATATTTTTTCCTCAAGATCATCATGAAAAAATATTGTCTTCACATCCAACTGATCTAACTCTAATCCATACTGTGCCACCAAAGCTAGCAAAATCCGAATCGAAGAATATTTCACCACCAGAGAAAAAACCTTATTATAATCAATATCTTCCTCCTGTGCATAGCTCTTCGCAACCAACCTAGCCTTAAACCTCACTGGAGTGCCTTCAATGCCCTCCTTCTTCGTGTATACCCACTTGTAACTGATCGCCTTCTGCCCCTTTGAAAGCTCAACAAGCTCCCATGTATCGTTTTTATGAAAAGACTCAGTCTCCTCCTGCATAGCTACCTATCACGAATCAGCATCCGAACTCTACTTGGCCTCTCTGAAAGTAGTAGGTATTATCTCATCGATACTCTCCACCGGAAGTACATACGCGACTGTGTCGGCATACCGTACTGGCATCTGTATGTCTCTCCTCTGTCTCCGAGCCGCAATAGAATCATGAACCTAAGCTGTTGGTCCCTGATTCTGTACGTCAGTACTCGTATCCTCTGTGTCATTGTTGTGCTCGCTTGGCATCACCTCAGTCAGTACTCTAATGAATACTGCACCATCTGGACACTGTGGAGCTATATCGATCTCAACCACCTGTGATATCTCCTCTGTCGGGTCGCTCTCCACCTAATGAGAGTTAGAAAGCTTTAAGATAGAAGCCTCATCAAATGCGACGTCCCTACTCAGCACAATCTTCTTATCAACTGAATCCCAAAGCTTGTATCCCTTGACACCACACTTGAATCATACAAATATGGTCTTCCTAGCTAGAGGTTTCAACTTATCAGTTCTAACATGATAATATGCAGGACAACCAAATACCTTGAGCTAGTCATAGTCATGTGATGTCTCTCTTGACCACATTTCCATAGGGGTTTTCCCCTCAATCGTAAATGAAGGCAGCCTATTAATGAGATGGCTCGCATATGAAAGTACCTCATCCCAAAAGATCTCTCCAAACCACTATGCGTTAATAAGTATCGGACCTTCTCTAGTAAAGACCAATTCAGCCTCTCTGCCACCCCATTTTGCTACGGTGTATGACTAACTGTGAATTGCCTCTCTATGCCCTTGTCTTGACATAGTTGCTGAAAGGGGTCTAAAGTGTACTCGTCGTCGTTATCAGATCATAACGTCTTGACCTTTCTCCTAGTCTACAGTTCTAATCTCTTCTTCCACTCCACAAACAAATCTAGGACTTCATACTTATGCTTCATGGTGTACACCCAACAATGCCTAGAATAGTCATCAACAAACGTGACGAACCAACATCGACCACCAAGTGATGTCGTCTTAGTGGGACCCCAAACATCTGTGTGTATGCAGTCCAGGATACCCCTCGTCCTATGAATAGCATTCCTGAACTTCACTTTCGTTTTCTTGCCAAGAACACAGTGCTCACAGAAATCCACTTTTTCACTTTTGGATCCTTTCAATAGCCCCTGCTTGCACAAAGCCTGTGGTGATTTCTCTCCAGTGTACTCTAATCTGTAGTGCCAAAGTCTACTCATGTTCGCCTCTGAAATAGCTGAAGCAACCTGGCCAACCTTGGTGCTCCCCTTCAGATAATATAAATTCCAACTACGGACTTCCTTCATCACCACTAAAGATTCCTTAGTAACCTTTGCTACAGCGTCCTCAAAGGTCACCTTGAATCGCTTCGCCTCTAAAGCTCCAATAGAAATAAGATTCTTCTTCAGCTGAGGAACGAATCTCACCTCCTTCAATTCATGGACTACTCCATCATGTATCCAAATCCACATGGTACTTATCCCACAAATGTCACAAGATTGATCATTTTCCATGATAACAACACCCCCATCGAGTCTCTCAAACGATGCAAACCAATCTCGTCTAGGGGTCACATGATAACTAGTGCCAGAATCAAGTATCCAATCTAATGCATCCAAATGGTTCACCTCCGAAGTAATCAAAAGAGAAAAGCTCGAATCATCAGAATCATCGCCTTTTGTAATGTTCACCTTATTGGCCTTCGGGCCCTTTTTCTTGCTATTCTCCTTCTCTTTGATCTTTGGACAATCTCTTTTTCAATGTCCATGCTCTTTACAGAATGCACATTAGTTCTTTTCAAGCTGGTGATGACCTCTTGACTTTGACCTTCCTCTATTACTACCTTTCGGATATGGGCTTTTACCTCTCGTTGACAAGGTCTCTCCTGAAGTACTAGCACGGGAAGTCTCCTCGTCCTTCCTCCTCAAATCATAATTCGTCAATGCATTAGTAACTTTACTATAACTGATAGAAGATCTCCCGTTTAACAAAGTGAGCACAAAGTTGTCGTACTCCTCATCTGGTAAGGAGCCCAATAAGATAATAGTCTTGTACTCATCCGAAATCTTCTCATCAATAATCGCTAAGTCCGACAATAACTTAGTGTAGTTGTTCACATGAGCCGCAAGCAAGGTGACTCTGGACATCTGAAATCTGAATAATCTTTACAGCAAGTGCAAACGGTTCTCAACACTCTTCGTAAGGTACTTATTGTTAAGAATTTCTCACATCTTTATTGCAGACGGCATCCCAATCACATCATATTTCAACTCCTATTCCAAACAAGACATGATCACCCCACAAGCGTTCCTATTTATCTTTTCTCGTATCGCCTCTTTATATTTAGGTGGCCTCTCATCGACCATGATGGTCTCATCTAATTTTGAGCATTGAGCGTATCCTGTACGTCACTCATCCACAAACCAAAATTAATTTTTCCGTCATATTTCACCATACTAATCTTAGTGTTCTAAAAACCAACTTGAACTGTACTCGCCATCTTATTATTTTCATCAACTTCTTCACCCATAATAACAAACTCTAAATTGTAAAGAAAGATTTAAACTTTATAAAATTTAGAAGTTTCCCAACTAAACCCTAGATTGGATTCCAAATAGAACTCCTAACTACACGAGGAAAGCGAGATCTTCAACGGTAACTTCAAACCCTAACTCCACCGAAGCTTAGAACTCCAAGAATCAAGCTTCCAACTGAATCTTTCTCTATTTAATCCAAAACCCCAGATCTGAAATCTAATACCACTTGTCGCGCACCTATGCGGAAGCGTGCACGCGCACACCGAACGAGTCTGAGATCATGGGAAGAAGATGAACCACACACAAGCACAATCCAATCCAAATACGACAAATCCAACCAAACACAGAGATATACGTGGTTCGACAACTTGCCTACGTCCACGAGGATAGGATGGAGAGATTTCACTAAATCAAGGAGAGTACAAAGGGTTACAATCACACAAAATCACTCAAACTAACCCTCAACCAAAGCTCTTAACTTGCTCACAATATGTCCCTCTCACAATGCTCAATAGCCTCTCTGAATCTCTCAAATCTCTGATGATAAACCCTAGAAAATCGTGTCCCTATTTATATCCAAACAGAAACCCAAACAGAATCTAAACAGGAAACTAAACTGTGTAAAAAAAACCCCATCATAAGTCGACTTAACAGGTGCCATAAGTCGACTTGGCAGAGAGAAAAATAGTAACTGGAGAACAGTTTGTAAGTCGACTTGACAGAGTGAAAAATCACAACTCCAGAGCAGAACGTAAGTCGACTCGTGCACAGACACAAGTCGACTTACCATAAGTCAACTTATGCCTGTGCATGAGTCGACTTATGACAGAAAAACTAGTTTTTTTGGTTTTCTCCACACACAAATCAAACATAAAGCCAGTTGGTCTTGATAAATCTGTCAAATGCTGGGCACATGTAGATTCACATGGGATCTAAATCATCAGCATTAACCTGTAAATCTTCATATAGCGTTTGTGCTACGTTTCTTGGTTGGAGCGACATCGTCTTACAAGTTTCAGTTTCCAGATACCTCATGCTAATATTCTCCACGCTCTCATAAAATTTGTCATGCAACCCTGTGAAGACTGCTTGTCAAAGATTCTGATAATGATCCCCATTGGCAATGTCAAAAAGCTAAAAAGAATGATGATAGACTCCTTGTCTGATTCAACAAACACCACCCTATATATTCTTTTCTGTGTCCACTAGGAGCTTCAACATTACATCAGTTATTATGCTCAAGGATTTTGAAACTGAAGTCTCCACAAAAAATTGGCTCAGAATGAAAATAGAAATGTTGATGATTGTTTTAAAGCTATTGCATTATATATAGCAGTATCTCCATTCATGTACTATTGGTATGAATAAAGCTAATTTCTACATTGATTTCTAGGCAGAAACTCAAAGGACTTTGTGTCGCGTGCCTATGCGGAAGCGTGCTCACTCACCAAACAAGTCGTAAGCACGGGAGAAGAATAACCAATCACACACGAGCATAATCTAAAACTAAAATACGACAGATCAATCATAAACATAGAGATATACACAGTTCGGCAATTTGCCTACGTCCATAGGGAGAGGATGGGGAGATTCCACTAAATCAAGGAGAGTACAAAGAGTTACTGTAGGCTGTCTAAAAATCACAATAGATGGTTGATTCCTATCGAACTTCGATCAACATCTCGACAAAGAAAGTTACAATCCAACGACTTTCACGTTAATAAATGAAAACTGTAATCAGAGGATTTTCACGTAGATCGGGAGAAGGTTAGAATTCGATGTCCTCCATGATGACTGATGAGAACCCTAATTCAATGGTCTTCACAATCAATTGTGAAAGTTACAATCCGATGACTTTCACACCCCAAAACAGCCAAGGTGAAGATCACGCGACAATGGTCTTTACAATGCTCTATAGAAGAGGTTATAAGTCACTAGCCTCTTCTAAATACGGAATTCACCTTCGCGTTTCAATTCTTGAGACGCAGGCGACCCCTGTGTTTCCAACCCTCAGCAAACAAAACGCGGGTGGCCCTCGCGTTTTTCAACATCCAGCGGGTGCCAAACTCCATGTCTCTAGTCTAAGACGTGAAGTTAGGGTCCTGAACGCCAACTTGGGCGTCTGACTCATTCAATCATGAGTTAAACAGTTTTAGAATCGTTTTCCCCACTATCTGAGAAAATCACGCCCACTTAGGAGCGAATTAAGGGGTTAGTTACGCTCCTGATCCTCCTATAAAACCTCAACAAATTCACAGAGTAAGGGGTTTGGTCTTTTTGGGAGGTGGGATTAAGACTGAAGGGATCAGATTTCTTGGAGAGTGGACATCGGTTGATTCTTCTTAGATTTTTGGCAACAAAGAGGAGATTTAGGAGCAATCATCCTCAAGAGATCAGGTCGGTTGCAACAAGAAGATTTGATCTTGGGCATTCCTTCAGCAACAAACAAATCTAATTGGCTATTAACCGAATTTTTGGTTAAAACAACTCTGTTCAATAGAGTTTTAACTTGTTCTGAGTTACAAAATTCGTTAAGAGTTCTTAATCAAACTTGTCACGCAAGTTAGTTGTTTCAGTGAATTAAGACGTCAGATCATTAACGGAGAGCAAGTTCGACACAAGCATTCGAAAGAGACACTCCATCGCTACCATGAAGAACCCAGAATTAAACAAAGGGGAAAATTCAGATTAATTTTCCTGTCTTTTGTAATCGGGAATTCAAATTATAATTAAGATTGAGAGAATACAAATCGAATATATTTCTTTCAATTTTTCTTTTTATTATAAATTCTCCACCAAATAGTTATAATCTCACAAAACTCACAAACTAACCCTCAACCAAAGCTCTCAACTTGCTCACAATATCTCTCTCTCACAATGCTCAAAAAGTCTCTCTAATCTCTGATTACAACTCTCCTTTTTTTGATGATCCTAATCTCTTCTAAGGCGTTCCATATATATAGAAAACCTAAAACCAAAACAGACTAGGAATTCTAAAATAAAAAACAAAACAAATTAGGAATCCTAATAACCTGTTACCAAAACAGATTAGGAACCTGCTATCCAATAATTCTCCACCTCGGTGAAGTATTCCCAAAACTAAGTCGACACCAACATGAGCACCAATGCGTCGTCTCACCAAATTCGGCTGCACTAATGTGGTTGCCTACATACCTCCTTTCTTAAGGGATCAAGCCTCCCGTAGTTCATCCAAATGGCTGTTAACTACCTTAACAATCATGAATGTGCAACAAGTTTTGACAATAATCAAACTTATTGCTCGGAACCATCTTAGTGAGCATATCCGTCGGATTATCCTTCGTGTGGACCTTCACAATCTCCACATCATTTTCTTCAAAAACATCTCGAACAAAGTGATAACGAACATCAATGTGCTTTGTCCTCACATAAAAAATATGATTCTTTACCAAATAGATAGCACTCATACTATCATAATGAATAGTGACAGATCACTGCGATATACCAAGTTCCTCCAAAAGTCCTCGAAGTCAAATAGCCTCTTTCACAGCCCCTGTTATCGCCATATATTCTGCCTTCATTGTAAACAAAACCACCATAGGTTGTAAGGTTCATCTCCGCCATACCGGCACACGGGTCAAAGTGAACACATACCCCGTCGTAGATCGGCACTTATCCAAATCTCCGGCATAATCTGAATCAATATAGCCCATGCACAACTGCCCACCTGTAGTGTCCCGCTCATAAACCAAACTAACATTAAGCGTACCTCAAATATACCTTAAAATCCATCTCACGACGTCCTAATGACCCACTCCTGGATCGTGATATATCTCAAAACCATGATCACCGTCTGTGACAAATCCGGCCTCATACATACCATCACGTACATCAAACTCCTAACTATGCTCGTGTATGGAGTCTTCGATATTAACTCTTGATCTTCAACTGTCTTCGGTGAGAGGTCAGCTGAAAGATTCAAATGGGCTTCCAAAGGTACACTAACTGGCTCTATATCCATGATAACATAAAATCGCTGTAGAACCTTCTTTAAATAAATCACCTGTGTCAAACAAATTCTGCCCTTCGCAACAACATAGCCTTGAACCTCAATGGATTGCTCTCAATACCTTCCTTCTTCGTGTATACCCACTTGTAACCAATTGCCTTCCGCCCCTTTGGAAGCTCAACAAGCTCCCATGTATCGTTCTTATGAAGAGAGTTCATCTCCTCCTGCATAGCCATCTGCCACGAATTAGCCTCCGAATTCTGCTCAGCCTCTCTGAATGTAGTAGGCACCAACTCATCGATACTCTCCACCAGAAGTGCATATGCAACTACTGTGTCAGTATATCGTGCTAGCATCCGTATGTCTCTCCTCTATTTCTGAACCGTAATAGAATCCTAAACCTGAGCCATCGGTCCCTGATCCTACACAACTATACCCATATTCTCCTTGTCGTCGCCGTGCTCACCTGGTGTCACCTCAGTCGGCACTCTAATGGATACTGTACTATCTGAATAATGTGGAGTTGCATCGATCTCCACCACCTATGATATTTCCTCCGTCGGGTTGCTCTCCACCTGATGAGAGCTGGGAAGCTTCAAGATAGAAGCCTCATCGAACGTGACGTTTCTACTCAGCACAATCTTCCTGTCAACTGGATCTCAAAGCTTGTATCTCTTGAAACAGCGCTTGAATTCTACAAATATGGCCTTCCTAGCTGGAGGTTCCAACTTATCAGTCTTCACATGATAGTATGCAGGGCACCCAAATATCTTGAGTTGATCATAATCGTGAGTTGGCTCTCTCGACCACATCTCCATTGGGGTCTTCCTCTCAATCGCAGATGAAGATAGCCTGTTAATGAGGTGGCTCGCATATGAAAGTGCATCAGCCCAAAAGATCTTCTCCAAACTACTATGTGTCAACAAACAATGTATCTTCTCCAACAAAGACCGGTTTAACTTTTCTATCACCTCATTCTGCTGTGGTGTATGACTAACTGTGAAGTGTCTCTCTATGCCATCGTCTCGACATAGCTGCTGAAAAGGGTCTGATATGTACTCACCACTATTGTCGGATCGTAACATCTTGATCTTTCTCCTAGTCTGTAGTTCTAACCTCTTCTTCTACTCCATAAATATATCTAAGACTTTACTCTTCTTCGTCATGGTGTACACCCAACAACGCCTAGAATAGTCATCAACAAACGTGACGAACAAATGTCTACCACCAAGTGATATAGTCTTGATGGGACCCTAAACATCTGTGTGCACATAATCCAAGATGCCCCTCGTTCTATGAATGGTTGTCCCGAACTTCACATTCATCTTCGTGCTAAGAACACAGTGCTCACAGAACTTAACTTTTCCACTCTTGGCTCCCTTCAATAGCCTCTGCTTGCACAGCGCCTGCAGTGACTTCTCTCCTGTGTCCCTCAATCTGTAATGCTAAAGTCTGCTAATGTTTGCCTCTGAAATAGCTGAAGCAACCTAGCTAATTAGGGTTCTCCCATTCAGATAATACAAGTTTAGACTGCGGACTCCCTTCATCACCATCAAAGATCCCTTAGTAACCTTTGCTACAGCATCCTCAAAGGTCACCTTGAATCCCTTCGTCTCCAAAGCTCCAACTGAGATAAGATTCTTCTTCAACTGAGGAACAAATTTCACCTCCTTCAATTCACAGACTACTCCATCATGCATCTAAATCCTTACAGTACCTATCCCACAAATGTCACAGGATTGATCATTTCTCATGACAATAACACCCTCATCGAGTCTCTCAAATGATAAAAACCAATCTTGCCTAGGAGTCACATGATAAGTAGCGCCAGAATCAAGCATTCAATCTGATGCTTCCAAGTGGTTCACCTCTGAAGTAATCAAAAGAGAAAAACTCGAATCATCGGAATCATCGCCTTTTGTAACGTTCACCTCATTGGCCTTCGGGCCCTTTTTCTTGCTATTCTCCTTCTCTTTAATCTTTAGACAATCTCTTTTCTAATGTCCCTGCTCCTTGCAGAATGCACATTGGTTCTTTCCAAGATGGTGATGACCTATTGACTTTAACCTTCCTCTATTACCACCTTTCGGATATGGGCTTCTACCTCTCGTTGACAAGGCCTCTCCTGAAGTACTAGTACGGGAAGTCTCTTTGTCCTTCCTCCTCAAATCATAATTTATCAAAGCATTAGTAACTTCACTATAGTTGATAGAAGACCTCTCATTCAATAAAGTGAGCACGAATGTATCATACTCCTCATCTTGTAAGGAGCCCAATAAAATAATCGTCTTATACTCATCCGATATCTTCTCATCAACATTCGTCAAGTCCGACAATAACTTAGTGTAGCTGTTCACATGAGCAGCTAGTGAGGTACCTCGGAACATCTGAAATCTGAACAATCTTCACAGTAAGTACAAACGGTCCTCAACACTCTTCGTAAGGTACTTATTGTTGAGAATTTCCCATATCTTTATTACAGACGTTACCTTAATCACATCATATTTTAATTCCTGTTCCAAACAGGATCTGATCACCCGCAAGTGTTCCTATTCATCTTTTCCCATATCGCCTCTTCATATTTTGGTTGTCTCTCTTGGACCATGATGGTCTCCTCCAAATTCTAAGCATTGAGCGCATCTTGAACGTCGCTCATCAATAAATCAAAGTTGATCTTATCGTCATACTTCACCACACTAATTTTGGTATTCTGAAAACCAACTTGGACTGTACTCGTCATCTTGCTGCTTTCACCAACTTCTTCACTCATACTCGCAAACTCCAAATTACAAAGAAAGATTCAAACTTTGAAAGGAATAAGAAATTACTCAACTGAACCCTAGATTGGATTCCAAATAAAACTCCTAACCACACGATGAAAGCGAGATCTCTAACGGCAACTTCAAATCCTATCTTCACCGAAGCCTAGAACTCCAAGAACCAAGCTTTCACGATGAATCTTCCTCCACCTAATGTCAAAATCCTAGATCTGAAATCTGTGCTCTGATACCAATTGTCGCGCACCTATGCAGAAGTGTACTCGCTCACCAAACAAGTCGTAAGCATGGGAGAAGAATAACCTATCACACATGAGCACAATCCAAAACTAAAATACGACAGATCAATCACAAACATAGAGATATATGTGGTTCGACAATTTGCTTACATCCACGGGGAGAGGGTGGGGAGATTCACTAAATCAAGGAGAGTACAAAGGGTTACAATCTCACAAAACTCACAAACTAATACTCAACCCAAACTCTCAACTTGCTCACAATATCTCCCTCTCATAATGCTCAAAAAGTTTTTCTAATCTCTGATTACAACTCTCCTCTTTTTGATGATCCTAATCTTTTCTAAGGCATTCCATATATATAGAAAACCTAAAACCAAAACAGACTAGGAATTCTAAAATAAAAACAAAACAAATTAGGAATCCTAATAACCTGTTATCAAAACAGATTAGGAACCTGCTATCCAACACTTTGTCTGATCATTCATCAATAATTCCAGAATATCTAGAGAATATGAACAGGTTTTCCTTGAACATTTACGGTTGTTTTAATCAATGTGGCTCACTGGAACATGAGAAGGTCTCCCACTTTCCTCTAGTTGTGTTTAAGACTTCCCCTATACAGACATACTGACATTTATACATACATTTACATTTAATGCATATATGGCATACTTAAATATTGATACACACATGCATACATATATTTCACAATTAGTTATGCTACTTGAATTTTAACTTCTCCATTACTCAACCCAACATCAATATTCATCTTCCTTCCATCAGAAGTTTACAGTTCATCTTAAATTGAAGTTGAAAAGATAATATATCAACCTGTATAAGCTTCGTAGGTACAAGTGGCTAGCGAATTTGCTTCATGAAGTGTACTTCACTTATAACGATCGAACTTGTTGTTTTGGTATATTGCTATTTTTTTTTCTTTTCTTAGTGTGTCCTGTGGTGCTCAGATTGCAGTCAGAATTTGATTTGAATAGTAGATGGCTAGTGGAATCTAGATAAGAACTCAAAGTATATATGGTTAAAACTATATCAAGAAGCTTCTTAGAGAAATCTGATGAAAAAGTTTGCAAGTTCTTATTCAATATATTTCCTTGCACATCATTTTGACGGGAGTTGAGACCTGGATATTTTCTAGAGAGAGGTTTGTATAGAGTTTTGTTACATTTCTGTTTGTAAAACCCAGCCTCTGTTCAGTATCGGATCTCGGTTTATTTCTCTATGATTGGTGAAGTACTTTTGAGTTATAAGCAGAGGTGTGTTTGGTATCTCGGTATATATGTTCCCAGGTTATATTGTTACGGGAGAGGAGTAGATTGTCAGACTTTTGTTTGAACTTTGGCTGTAAAGATCACCAGAGATGACATTATGCGAGGATGCTCATGCTTTATTGTATAAACAAAGGTTTGTAGAAGTGTCCCAAAAAGATGTTTAGATAGTATTCAATCCCAAAGATTAAGACCAAGGGCAAAATATGGTGTTATCATCCATTAAAGATATGTTTTTTCCACTTAAATAGTAACATTTCAAGCATGGAAAAACTAAATATATATATGAACCATGTTCTTTTGAGGTTGTATATTTTTTTATTATTTACAACTAATTATCCAAATCGACTTTCCAATCAATATCTGCAAGGATTCAAGTCTAGAACCTCTTTTCTAAGAGGAAAGAGTGTTAACATACAGGTTAAAATTAAACAAATTATGAACCATGACTACAGTTCCTACAAACTATATTTCACTATATTGTTGTAGCTCCAGCCGGCTGCCCCTAGTTGCCTCGGTCGGATTCTCCGCTGTATGCAAGTCATGGCACTCCGCCGCCGCGACGAGCCGGCCTCTTGCCCATACCTGAGTTGATCCGAATTCGGCTCTTTAGTAATGTACTACTACCCCACTGAAAGAATCCGTATTGATTTTGATAGGATCCCCAAACAAGAAGGTTGGCTTCTTTAGAATTCGTTGGTCCACAGTCTCGAGCTTAGCGTCCGTGACAATGGCCCTAAGGATCGTCGAACTTGCACGTGTGATACTTTCTGCCCGTTCCCTGTCTTGGCCCTGAAAGATGGGAAGCTCTTGGTGCAGACTAAAAGTCACTACATCGTCCATAGCCCCCTCATGACCGAAATGATGGTGAAAAGAGAGGGGCCGGCTCGCTGGAATAGCGCACTGCATAGAAAAAGACAACTGTTAGTATCTGAAAAGAATATGAATTAAAAAGTCTAAAATGTGAGGGTCACCCATGTGTTTCAAAAACAAAACGTGAGGGTCACCCCCGTGTTTCAAAAGCAAACACAAGGGTCACCCCCATGTTTCAAAAGCAAAACGTAAGCTTCGCGCTAAAAAAACGCGAGGGTCAACTCCGTGTTTCAGAAACAAAACGTGAGGGTCACCCCCGCGTTTTAGAAACAAAATGCGAGGGTCACCCTCGCGTTTCAAAAGCAAAACGCGAGCTTCACGTTGAAAAAAACTTGTTGAACAAGTTTTTCAGTTTAAAACTCACCGCTAATAAAGGGAGTTTGTGGCTGCATAAGCAGTAGCGCCATCGGCAGCCTTGGCCAGCGGCGCACTTGAAGTCACCTCGACGGACTTTTTGGATTTGGAAGGCCTCTTTGGTGGCGTCATAGATCTTTGCCGACGATAAAAAAACTCAGTGTTTTGCGAGTTAAAAGTTCGTCGGAAACAAGGGTTCTCGTTGAGGAAAAAGAGTCAAGTTAACTCTTCTTTGACCTTTCGGGTCTATTTATAAATAGCTAAGCTGTTATGATTGGCACGGGATTCTAGGAGAAGATCACACCCAACCCCCGCATTTCTAATTGCATACGCGAGGCTCGGGGGGGGGGGGGGGGGGGGGGGGGGGGGGGGGCGCCCCGGGCGGGGGGCGGGCGGCGCGGGGGGCGAGGACGACGG
>BQKN01000814.1:140474-152734 GCA_022839385.1 Asparagus kiusianus
TGTGAAAATTATGATTTTTTTTATAATTATCTTACTTTGACTGAAAAGTATTTGCGTGAAATGAAATGTGATATGATTTCCCTAATGTTATGTTATGTCATTTATGCTTGAGATCTCAGTTACTGTGTCTTATAAGCTCTTCTCTTGAAATTATAGATGTTAAGACGAGCTGGGCAAGCTGATCTAGAGCCGGAGTTGCAGCAGGCTCTACAGTATCTGATCGATCTTATAGCACCGCTTGCAGCCAGATTATCAGTGATAGAGGAGCAAATAGTAAATCAAATTTCAACGGCAACACCATCTTCTATGGTTCTACCACCACTCATGCTAGTTGTGTCTATTGCAGAGGCAACATCAAGAGATAAGAGCAAGGGAAAGAGATCATTTTCAGGACCTGGAGGACCCCAGCAATAGGGTAAGGGTTTGCAACAATAATGCCCTCATAAGAATGGACCTCAACATGATCAAAGAACACCTCAGCAGCAGCATAAATTCAAGGGTGGTTGTTACAACTGCCATAAATTTGGACACAAAGCAGCAGAGTGCCGCGACGCACCAGCAAGAGGCCAGCAAGGCAAGAATCAGAATCAGCAGTAGCAGAACTGAGCACAGGGCCGAGTTCAGGGCTAGCAGTTGAGGCTTGAGACACCGCCAGCAGTTTCAAGGATTGAGGGGCAGGTGCAAGCTATTCAGGAGGTACTGCAAGGATAGATATGTTAGGACTCTGGTTTTTAAGCCTACACTCTTCTCTTGTTTTGATGATTTTACAAACAATTTATAGCTAACTTGTTTCCTACTGATTGTAGCTTGCTACAAGTTCATATCAAAGAATTAAATATTCAAGATCAAGCCGTGTTCACAATCACTTGGGTATATTAGTAATTTTGTAACGTATATTGTGTGAATATATTTCAAGCTCAATATATATATATATATACACACACATTTTTTATTTCTCTTACAAAAAAAGTTTATTTGTTAAAACAATGCAATATTGGTTTATTGATCTTGTTTATATTAATTTCATGCTTTATAATATGTATAAAAACATTTCATGAAGTTTTAACATATTTCTACTTGTCAAAATTCATTTTTTAAGTTTTATGTAAAACACGTATTATGTACACTTTGCAAAAATGAAGACTTTTTTACAAATGCAAAATAAAATTCTAAAAATTCCTTTTCAAACATGTCTATTCTTATGTTTATAAAGTTTTCCCACAGTTTCACAATTTTTGATAACATTTATTATTTTTTACTTGTGCTCAAAGTCCATTTTCAAACCTGTTGTTTTCATATATTAGTTTTTGATCGATCGCGTGTGTCGCTGCGGTCTACCGTACATTATCTAGAGACCAACTCTAGTTTTTCAGCTATCCATGGTCGACCGGAGTGGTCGCGGTGATCGACCGTAAATTGTCCAGAGACCCAATTATGTTTTTCAGCCTTTTGCGGTCGATCGGCCATGGTGCTGCGGTCGACCGCCAAGATAGTCATTGCACAGTAACGACTAGTTCCATGTTTTGTTTTCTAATGGGTTTTTGCTCTTTTTACTTAGATTTTTACTGATGTTTTGAGTTGCTATAAATACGCTATTGTATTCAAGTTTCCAACCAACCAAGAAAATTATTTTAACATGTTTTATAAGTGTTTAAGAGGTGTTTTAGCCTTGTTTTAAGTTTTGTTTCAAAAGAGAAGTTTTTCACAAGGAGGAGGCTCTTAATTTCAATTGAGGAATTCTTCCTCATCATCATTCCTAAAGCTCCTTGTGTTTATAGAGAAGATTTCTAACTCCTTTATCTAGCTTATTTATTATTTGATTTTCATATTCATATCTTAGCTAGTTCTATTTAAGGTAGAATTTTATTGTTTCATTTATTACTCACACCTCAATTGAGCTTTTAATATTATTCATATAATATATTATTAGGTAGTGGTGAGTGATTTAGTGAGAGTGAGATTCATAGTGTTCTCATTTATTGGTAGAGAACAAATCATTGTACTTGAGCTTCATTTGTGAGAATCACTTTGTAATACACATTTACACCCAGAGGAGTGTGTGGTGAGGACGTAGTCGATACCAAGAGGAGTGGCGTCAGTAGTAAATCCTAGTGAGAGGTAGTAAAGCCGAGCACTTGAGGGGAGCGATACGTGAAGACCAACACTTGAGGTTATAGTTTGTGTATGTTTATTGTGAGTGTCTTGTAGAGTTTTCGGTGAACTAGAAAACCGAGTGTGTAGAGAAGTTACGGCTTCCAAATCAGGTGTGTCGTAATAGTGGATTCTCCCCGGGAGTGGGGAGTGGAGATGTAGGACGGAAGGTCCAGACTCCGTGATTATATTATTATGTTTGAGTTTGCTTTGTGTATATTTATTTTGCTCATAACTCACTCATATATCTTTTGCAAGAATTAATTAATCAAGGAAGTTTTTAATTGGCATAAAATAGGAATTAGATTAGCATTGACCCTATTCACCCCCCTATCTAGGGTCCAACAGTTGGTATTAGAGCTTGGTGCTCTTTTATTTAAGGTCTAATCACCTTGAGTTAAAGATCCAAGTTCTATATTGTTGCTAATCTAGTTTTGATAATTTTATTTATTTCTTGCTTGCATATATATCATAAACATGCACGGATCACCTAGTCTTGGTTATGCAACTAATATTGCTCCTAGAATAAGTAATTTTCCCTATGCACAATGGTGTATTAGATTTAAGCTATTTGCTAGATCTACTAATATTGATATTTGGGAAATTATAGATTGTGCCTATATTGTACCCACTATAGAGAAATCCAAGTGGAGTAATAATGACAATAGATTGTTTGCTATGAACGCGTCTTTATTAGAATTCTTAATTAATGTCTTCGGCTTATCTTTTTCTAACAAACTTGATTCTTTTGATGGTGCTTACACTTTGTAGAAATTAATAGAAGTACATCAAGGGACTTGGAGGCAACCCGACATGCTTTGAAGGATTCCGCTTTGAGTTCTAAAAGAGCCTCATCATCACACATACAACCACTAGGCGTTAGCCCTAATGAGGTACATGAATCCGAAAATAATGATGATTTAACTTTTGATGAGCTTGCATATGAATATGAAAGATTGTTGCATGAACATAAAAAACTACAACTTAATTTTAAAAGCTTAAAAAGCAAGCATGTTGATTTTAAATCCACTCATGAAGCTCTAACTACTAAGTTTGATTCCATTGCAAATAAAAATATAAATCTTAAAGAAAGCAATAGAAAATTAAAATTGGAGAATGCTAGCTTGCTTCATGAAAAATGTGATGCTATATTAGAAGTTGAGAACGTAAGAAATAAGTTTAATTCATTTAAAAATGATCATGAATGTTCTACTTCTAATGACAATGCATATATAAAAATTGATGAGTTGAATCATGTCAAAAATAAAATATCTACTTTAGAGTCAACATTAAAAACATGCATTGTTAATAATGAAAAGCTTGTGGACTTTGTTGGACCCTAGAGGGGGATGATTAGGGTCTTAAGGCTATAATAGTGCAATAAAAATGAGACAAGCAACAAACCACAAAATGAACAACTATAGAAAATGAGATAGAGTTAGAAATCATTATCCAAGTGACGCGGGATGTGTTAACGAGGTTCGGCCCGCTGACCTACGTCCCTGCTCCCCACTCTCGAGGAGAATCCACTACACAACCCGGTTTGGAAGCCGGAACTTCTTCTACACAACGATCTCCATAAGATCTCACAACTATACAGTTGATCACCACAAGATCTCACTCCCACACAGTTGATCTCCACAAGATCAAGCTCTCAACAGTAGTAATAATGTAAAAACTCTCTCTTTACAATGTCCCTATGGTAAGGAGAAAGATTACACTGAAGCTAGGAAGTAAAACTAAAAACAGAGAAAAACCAGGTTTTGAAAGTTTGCTCTCAGGAAAAATAAATCTCTGATATTTCAAAATGTTTTGGGACACTTGAAGAGGAAGGAGTATAGGGGGTTTAAATAGGAGAAAACACAGCAGCTTAAACCCATACCCAAATCCCCCAAAACCTAAAAAAATCGATGTCTGAAATCTGTACCAAAAAGACCGTTTGAATAAGCGGCGGTCGACCATGAAAATCTCACGGTCGACCGCATGCTACTTTCGAGGTTCACTAAAATTCCAGAAATTATTACGGTCAATCGTGGCAGTCGACCACGGGAATGTTCGAGCTGACAGTCGATCGTGACAGTCGACCGTGACAGTCGACTGTGAAAGTTTCTGCTGCCCACTCAGAAAAGAACACAGGCACGGTCGACCGTGGCGGTCGACTGTGAACTGATACAAACAGACAATGTTTTTAAAACCTATTTTTGACTCTATAAAAAAATCTGCAAAATATTTGAATGACTTCCAAAAATTGTAAAACTTTGTAAAATGTTTTTAACACTAAAAACAAATTGTTTAGAAAAGAAATTTTGCGAGTAGGTCCTCATACTTGTAAAAAATGATATTTTGTCAAAACGCTTAAAAGTATAAGTATGAAAATGTGTGTGTGATATCCCAATAGCTTGAAATGAAATCTAAGCTACTTACCTACATTCTAGCACTAGAGAGAAAAGAAAAACTAGCTAATATCCTCACATAGAATTACAATTCTTTGAGTCTTGATATAGCTTGAGTTGATGAAGCTTCTCATTGTATTTGTTGTTCTTGAATTAACATTGCTTCATCACTATGCCTCCTCCTCCTTTGGATATCATTGTTGTAGATCATATTCCATCTAATCCTCCATGCATGGTACTAACAAGCTTGATATATATATTAACTATAATATCACTCAACAAGCAATTAGTACCGATAATGGTGGTTATAAAACATCATCAAAACATAAGGGCTAACAATCTCCCTCTTTTTGATGATGACAACCAACCATTATATAGGAGCAAAATAAATATAGCTTATAGATAGTAGCTCTCCCTATCTATAAGCTCCCCCTTACTATGTGCACAAATGAGGATATTTCTCTCCCCCTTTGTCACCATCAAAATAGGGTAAAAAAATATGAACAAAAATGCATGTGAAATGCAATTAATCAAGCAAGCAAGTAGAACTTTCACATAGTGCATAAACCCAAACCATTTCTTATGCGGCAAAAATTATCTTCACTAAGAGGTTTGGTAAAGATGTCCGCTAATTGAGATTTTGTGTCAACAAACATAAGGAAAACATCTTGCCTCTCTACATGATCGCATAAGAAATGATGGCGCATATCAATATGCTTGGTTCTAGAATGCAAAACCGAATTTTTTGAAATATTAATAGCACTAGTGTTATCACAAAAGATTTTTATATTTTAAAAAATCAAATCATAATCAACTAAATTTTGTTTCATTCACAAAACTTGGGCACAACATAAGCCGACGGTAATGTATTCCACTTCCATAGTGGACAAGACAACATAATTTTGTTTCTTAGAAGCCCAAGAGACAAGGGAATTACCCAAAAATTAACATGTACCACTCGTACTCTTACGATCTACCTTACAACCGGCAAAGTCGGCATCATAAAATCCATATAGATCAAAAGAGATGCTTTTTGGATAAAATAAACCAAGATCAATTGTTCTATGAACATATTTAATAATTCTCTTAACAGCAATCAAATGAGATGCTTTAGGAGAAGCTTGAAAACGTACACATGCACACACACTAAACATGATATCGGGTCTACTAGCGGTGAGATAAAAAAGACTACCTATCATACCTCGGTATAGTTTTTGGTCCGCATCCTCACCATTATCATCCGCATCAAGCTTGACATTTGTACTCATGGGAGTTGGCGCATGCTTAGAGTTCTCCAAATTGAATTTCTTCACCAATTCTCTAGCATACTTGCTTTGAGAAATGAATATCTCATCCTTAGTTTGCTTGACTTGGAACCTGAGAAAGAATGTGAGCTCTCCCATCATGCTCATCTCAAAATGATCTTGCATAACTTTAGAAAAATCCTTGCAAAGAGATTCATTAGTAGCACCGAAAATGATATCGTCAATATATATTTGAACTAAAATAAAACCATTTTTCCTTTTTCTCACAAAAAGAGTATTATCAATTTTTCCTTTAGAAAAAATATTTTCAAGAAGAAAACTAGAGAGACGAGCATACCAAGCTCTAGGAGCTTGTTTCAACCCATATAAAGCTTTTTGAACCTGGTAAACATGATTAGGAAATGCATGATCCATAAAGCCGAGGGGTTGCTTAACATATACTTCCTCTTCTATAAAACCATTTAAAAAGCATCTTTAACATCCATTTGAAACAATTTGAAATCTTTAAAGTTTGCAAATGCCAAAAATTTCCTAATTGATTATAACCTTACAACCGGTGCAAAGGTTTCATCATAGTCTATGCTCTCCTCTTGATTGTATCATTGGGTAACCAAACGAGATTTATTTCTAGTAACAATACCATGTTCATCAAGTTTGTTTCTAAAAACTCATTTTTTCCAATTATACTAGCATTGTTAGGTCTAGGAACTAGTTTCCAAACATTATTTCTTCGAAAATTGTTTAGTTCATCATGCATAGCTATAAACCCAAAATTCATCATTTAAAGCATCATTAATCTTTTTAGGTTCTAATTGAGATAAGAAGGCAACATTACCACACTCACTCAAAGCCTTTGAGCGAGTTAGAACCCCTTGTGAAGGATTCCCAATGATTTTCTTTTTTGGATGACTTGACGCAAATTTCCATGCTATGGGGAGTTCTTCTTGTTCTTGCTCTTGAATGTTGTTGCTATCCCCATCCTTTTGAACATCTATTGAAGGAGTTTCATTTATTTGTAAAAATTCTAATCCTCCATCAACATCATCATCATCTTTCCTAGGCAAACCAACTTGTAAACCAATATTAGTCTCATCAAAAGTAACGTTTATAGATTCCTTAACAACAAGAGTTTGTTTGTTGAAGACTCTATAAGCCTTACTTCGAGGTGCATATCCTAGGAAAATGCCAACATTAATTTTAGAATCAAATTTATCATGGTGATCTTTTGTATTTAAAATAAAATATTTACAACCAAAGATGCGAAAATATCCAATAAAAGGAGTTTTGTCATAAAATAGTTCATAAGGAGTTTTCTTAAGCTTTGGTCTAATCGAAACACGATTTAAAATATGACAAGCCGTATTGACGGCTTCCGCCCAAAAATATTTAGGCAAATCAAAAGAGTTTAACATAGTTCGTGTCATCTCTTATATGGTTCGATTTTTTCGTTCAACAATACCATTTTGTTGTGGTGTTCTTGAAGAGGAAAACACATGAGTTATACCACGATGCGCACAAAAATCATAAAAAGAGATATTTTGAAATTCACCACCATGATCACTTCTTATTTTAACAACTTTCAAATCTTTTTTATTTTCAATTCTTTTAACATGATTCAAAAATTCTTCAAAACATTCATATTTACTTGTAAGAAAGATTATCCATGTAAAACGAGAAAAATCGTCAATGATAACAAAAACATAGTGTTTACCTCCAAGAGAGGTAACACGCATAGGACCAAATAAATCAAGATGAAGTAATTGCAAGGATTTAGAAGTTGACACCTCATTGATGGATTTAAAGGTAGACTTAGTTTGTTTATCTTTAGCACAATCTTCACATATGGTATCTTTGATGAAATGCAAGTTTGGTAACCCTTTTACAAGATTCCTCTTGGACAATTTAGATATCAATTCCATGTTCGTATGTCCAAGCCTCTTATGCCAAATCCAAGGGTTTTCATCAATCGCCGCAAGTCACTTCACATCTTGATCTACTAGTTCATTCATCTCAAAAATGTATACATTAGATTTTTTTATTAGCAACAAAAATAGTTTTTCCATTTGAGCTAACAATGTATTTGTCCGGTTTAAAAGAAATATCAAAACCTTTATCACTCAATTGGCTAATGCTAAGAAGATTATGATTCAAGCCATTAACGAAATAAACATCTTCTATAACGGGAGAAGGTGTCTTACCAATACATCAAATGCCAATGATTTTACCTTTCTCTCCACCACCGAAGGAGACACTACCTCCTTCAATCCTTGATAGGGTTGCAAAAAGCTCTTTGTTGCCCGTCATATGATGTGAGCAACCACTATCAAGGTACCACATCTCTCTACGTCATTGCCGTGATGTTCCCTACAAGAGATGAAGGTGTAGTAACTTTAGGTACCCAAGTCTTGGGTCCTTGGTGATTAGTATACTTGGTATCTTTAGGTACCCATGTCATTCCATAAAAATCATGATTATTTTTAATCCTACAATAAGTGGAAATATGACCACGTTTCATACAATATGTGCACACAAAATTTCTCTTGTGTGTAAAGGCATGAGATCTATGAAATCTATTTCTCTCATGATGATGATAATTAGCATAAGCATGAGTGGGTCTAATCCTACCACTCTCAATTTTAAGTCTTTCAATCTTGGATCTTAATTATTTGTTTTTAAAATCAAGATTCCCTAGCAATTCATCTTTTAAAGCAAGAGAGGTTTATAGTTGTTCTAGTTTGGCATCACAAGAAGCATGCAACTTTTTAAAGGAAGAAAATTCTTTTGACATCCTTTTAAAGTCAATGTTTAATTCTTCTAATGCCGTAGCTAGATCACATTGCATATAAAAGGATTCACTTTCGGTGTCGGAAACTACCTCCTTTTCATAGGCCATGAAGAAAATGTTGGGATCATGAAGAGCAAGTTTAGCTCCTTCTTCATTGCTATCTGAATCACTTGGTTTGGATTCCTCCCATCCGGCATACATGGCATTCTTCTTCTTGTACTTCAAGTATTTCTCCTTGAGCTTGGGGCAATCTTTAGCGATATGATCTGATTCATTACATTTAAAGCACTTCCCTACACGTGAAGAAAATTTATTGTTAGATCGGGGATTAAACTTCTTGTTCATTTTAATGAGTCTAGAAATTCTTCTAGAGAGGTGAGCCACTTCTCTAAAAAAATCAACTTCACTCTCCGACGATGATGAGGAGTTATCACTAGCTCCTTTGAGAGCTATGGTCTTCATTTTTGGTGATGGCTCCTTAACTTTCCGTGGGGGCACTTCCTCCTTCTCCTTTCCCTTGAGCTTCTTCTCATGAACCTTAAGCTTGCCGATGAGGCCATCGAGAGCTAGAGTAGTAAGATCGTGAGCTTCCTCTATGGCCGTAGCTTTGGGTTCCCATGTCGGAGTCAATGAACGAAGGATCTTGTAGTTCATCTCTTGGATAGTCAAATGCTTGTCAAGACCATGCAATTCATTGATTATGTTAGTAAAGCGAGAAAACATAGCATCAATGGATTTATTAGGAAGCATCTTAAATAACTCATATTCATGCATAAGCCCACTAATCTTGGATTCCTTAACTTGGGGGGTTCCTTCATGTGTAATACATAATTTTACCCATATTTCGTATGTGGTTGCACACGTAGAAACCCTATTATACTCATTAGGGGAAAGACCACAAATTAAGACGTTCATGACCTTTGCATTGAGATTGGCTTGGTGTCTTTCTCCATCGGTCATGTTCCCGACTTTGGGATTTTCTACATATTTCTTCTCTATGAGTTCTAGAATGTTAAGATCAATACAACGAAGGTAAATCATCATCCTAGCCTTCCAATAAGTAAAATTACTACCGATGAAAAGTGATGGTCTAGTGGTGGATTGTCCCTCTAACATATGCACATTCATTAAAGCCTCCATAAGATCTTTTCTCTAAGGTGGTTAAACCAAAAACTAATATAGAGACCAAGCTCTGATACCAATTGTTGGACCCCTAGAGGGGGGGTGATTAGGGTCTTAAAGCTATAATAGTGCAATAAAAATGAGACAAGCAACAAACCACAAAATGAACAACTATAGAAAATAAGATAGAGTTAGAAATCGTTATCCAACTGACGCGCGATGTGTTAACGAGGTTCGGCCCGCTGACCTACGTCCCCGCTCCCCACTCTTGAGGAGAATCCACTATACAACCCGGTTTGAAAGTCAGAACTTTTTCTACACAATGATCTCCATAAGATCTCACAACTACACAGTTAATCACTACAAGATCTCACTCTCACACAGTTGATCTCCATAAGATCAAGCTCTCAACAGTAGTAATGGTATAAAAACTCTCTTTACAAAGTTTCCATGGCAAGAAGAAAGATTACACTAAAGCTGGGAGGTGAAACTAAAAACAGAGAAAAACCAGGTTTTGAAAGTTTGCTCTCAGGAAAAACAAATCTCTGATATTTCAAAATGTTTTGGGACACTTGAAGAAGAAGGAGCATAGGGGGTTTAAATAGGAGAAAACACAGCAGCTAAAACCCATACCCAAATCCCCCAAAACCTGAAAAAATCAGCGCCTAAAATCTGTACCAAAAAGACCGTTTGAATAAGCGGCGGTCGACCGTGAAAATCTCGCGATCGACCGCGAGCTACTTTCGAGGTTCACTAAAATTCCAGAAACTATTACGGTCGACCGTGACGGTTGACCGTGGAAATTTTTGAGCCGACGGTCGACCGTGACGATCGACCGTGACGATCGACCGTGAAAGTTTCTACTGCCCACTCAGAAAAAACACAGGCGCGGTCGACCGTGAACTGATACAAACAGACACTATTTTTGAAACCTATTTTTTGACTCTATAAAAAAATCTGTAAAATATTTGAATGACTTCCAAAAATTGTGAAACTTTGTAAAATATTTTTAACACTAAAAACAAATTGTTTAGAAAAAAAAATTTTACGAGTAGGTCCTCATACTTGTGAAAAATGATATTTTGTCAAAATACTTAAAAGTATAAGATGAAAATGTGTATGTGATATCCCAATGGCTTCAAATAAAATCTAAGCTACTTACCTACATTCTAGCACAAGAGAGAAAAGAAAAACTAGCTAATATCCTCACATAGAATTATAATTCTTTGAGTCTTGATATAGCTTGAGTTGATGAAGCTTCTCATTGCATTTGTTGTTCTTGAATTAACATTGCTTCATCACTATGCCTCCTCCTCCTTTGGATATCATCGTTATAGCTCATATTCCATCCAATCCTCCATACATGGTACTAACAAGCTTGATATATATATTAACTACAATATCACTCAACAAGCAATTAGTACCGATAATGGTGGTCATAAAACATCATCAAAACATAAGGGCTAACAGACTTGTGTGCAAAGTCCTACTAAAATGTTTCCAAGAAACCTATTCACTATGTACACAAGTATAACAAAATTCGTAAGTGTATTATTTGCAGCCAAAAATATCATATTGCTAAATTTTATTATGATGCACAAAAGCCTATCAAACCTAATCATGTTTGTGCATCCCATCAAGCTTCTTCACCTCATACACATGTACACACAAATAGTGATCATCATAAATATGCTCATGTGTATAAGTGTGAATTTTATGTTCGTTTTGGTCATTTGATCAAATTTTGTTTTGATTTGAAGAGAGTTTCTCATTTGTGAAATAATTTTCAAGATAAATCTATTTTAGCAAATGATTATCGTGCACCACCTATGGGGCAACACAAACCTTTTAGACCTCTTCATTGCACGCATTGCAATCTAAAAGGTCATGTATATGAATTTTGTTTTGACCGTACTCGTGCATCATACACGTCCAAATGGGTTCGTATCCCAAGGGTCTTGAATTTAAATGATAGGGGTCATGTCCCTAATCCTATTGGTACTGAAAATAATTGGGTACCAAAATGTGCTTAATTTCAAAATTTCAAATAATATGAGTTTTGGTTGTTTTTTATTTTCATGTTTTCAAAAGTTATTTGCAATTAAAATATTTTATATATGAAGTTTTCATGAATTATATATTGAATATAGTTTCTGATCTCTTGTACATATTATTAATATATAAATAGTTAAGATTATAGAAACAAGTTTTAAAATTTTGTAAAATTTTCATGTATGATATGATTCTGGATCTTCTACGATTGACCAAGAGTGACTCGGCGGTCGACCGGATGAAGAATTGTTTTCTGGTTTAGTCACTGGACTTTTTGCGGTCGACCGCCGCACCCAGTGCGGTTGACCGTACAGGGTTAAAACTAAACCTAATTTTTTTTCAGGTTTGGGTTTTGGTTTCTGTGACCCGATTCGATCTCCATCGTCTATCCTCTGTCTGAACATATCTGGACCATTGCCTTTTTTCTCATATGAGCCCGATCTCTCTCTCTCTCTCTCTCTCTCTCTCTCTCTCTCTCTCTCTCTCTCTCTC
>BQKN01000814.1:159784-174885 GCA_022839385.1 Asparagus kiusianus
TCGGATCGTCAACGGAGAGCAAACTCGACGCGAGCATTCGAGGGAGGAACTCCATCGCCACCGTGAAGAACCCAGTTTTAAACAAAGGAGAAAACCAAATTTGTTTTCTTCTCTTTTATAATCAAGTTGTAATCGGAATCAAAGGAATTCAATTCAATTTTCTTTTGTTTTCTTCATTGTAATTTTTCCTACATACAATCATCAAAAAGGAAGAGATTGTTAGGACTCTGGTTTTTTAGCCTACACTCTTCTCTTGTTTTGATGATTTTATAAATAATTTATAGCTAACTTGTTTTCTACTGATTGTAGCTTGTTACAGGTTCATATCAAAGGATTAAAGATTCAAGATCAAGCCGTGTTCGCAATCACTTAGGTATATTAGTAATTTTGTAATGTATATTGTGTGAATATATTTCAAGCTCAATTTATATATACACACACATTTTTTATTTCTCTTACAAAATGAGTTTATTTGTTAAAACAATGCAATATTAGTTTATTGCTCTTGTTTATATTACTTTCATGATTTATAATATGTATAAAAATATTTCATGAAGTTTTAACATATTTCTACTTGTCAAAATTCATTTTTTAAGTTTCATGTAAAACACGTATTATGTACACTTTGCAAAAATGATGACTTTTTTACAAATAAAAAATGAAATTACAAAAATTTCTTTTCAAACATGTATATTCTTATGTTTATAAAGTTTTCCCAAAGTTTCACAATTTTTGGATAATATTTATTATTTTTTACATGTGCTCAAAGTCCATTTTTAAACCTGTTATTTTCATATATCAGTTTCGGTCGACCGCATATTATCCAGAGACCAACTCTGGTTTTTTAGTTGTCCGTGGTCAACCTTAATGGTGGCGACGGTCGACCGCAAATTGTCCAGAGACCCAGTTGTGTTTTTCTGCCTTACGCGGTCGACCGACCATGGGGCTGTGGTCGACCGCCAAGATAGTCGTTGCACAGTAATGGTTAGTTCCCTGTTTTGTTTTCTAATGAGTTTTTGGTCTTTTTACTTGTGTTTTTACTGATGTTTTGGGTTGCTATAAATACCCCATTGCATTCAAGTTTCCAACCAACCAAGAAAATTATTTTAACAAGTTTTATAAGTGTTTAAGAGGTGTTTTAGCCTTGTTTTAAGTTTTATTTCAAAAGAGAAGTTTTTCATAAGGAGGCTCTTAATTTCAATTGAGGAATTCTTCCTCATCATCATTCCTAAAAATCCTTGTGTTTATAGAGAAGATTTCTAACTCCTTTATCTAGCTTATTTATTATTTGATTTTCATGTTCATATCTTAGCTAGTTCTATTTGAGGTAGAATTATATTGTTCTCATTTATCACTCACACCTCAATTGAGCTTTTAATATTATTCATACAATATATTGTTGGGTAGTGGTGAGTGATTTAGTGAGAGTGAGCTTTATAGTGTTCGTATTCATTGGTATAGAACAAATCATTGCACTTGAGCTTTATTTGTGAGAATAACTTTGTAATACATATTTACACTGAGAGGAGTGTGTGGTGAGGACGTAGTCGATACTAAGAGGAGTGGCATCGGTAGTAAATCCTAGTGAGAGGTAGTAAAACCGAGCACTTGAGGGAGGCGATACGTGAGGACCAATACTTGAGGTTGTAGTTTGTGTATGTTCATTGTGAGTGTCTTGTAGAGTTTTCGGTGAACTAGAAAATCGAGTGTGTAGAGAAGTTCTGGCTTCCAAACCGGTTGTGTCGTGATAGTGGGTTCTCCTCGGGAGTGGGGAGCGGAGATATAGGACGGAAGATCTGAACTCCATGATCATATTATTGCATTTGAATTTGCTTTGTGTATATTTATTTTGCTCATAACTCACTCATATATCTTTTGCAAGAATTAATTAATCAAGAAAGTTTTTAATTAGCTTAAAATCATAATTAGATTAGCATTGACCTTATTCACCCCCCTAGGGTCCAACAAGATAGTCCCATACGTTCTAGACACTTAGGCGCAACAGACCCTAGCTTCAAGCAGAGTTTATGCAGTCGTACCGCGTGATCATGATGCTAGTGGGACCGTTGTGGAAGGTACATTCCTTATGAACTCCTTCCCAGCCCGTATTCTTTTCGATTCAGGAGCTTCGCATTTTTTTCATCTCCTATGATTTCATGATTAGACTCCAGCCGGTTGCACAGCCTTTAGATGTTTATTTGTTAGTTTCTACCCCTCTAGGTGATGTATCGCTTCTAGAGAACATTTGTAGTAGATGCATTATCAGCTTAGATGAGTCTGAGTTTATGGTCAATTTGATCGTCCTGCGTATGTCCGGGTTCGATGTGATTCTTGGTATGGATTGGTTATCTTCCTACCATATTAGTATCGACTACTTTGCGAAGATAGTCAGTTTGTGAGCATTCGATGGGTCTGAGTTGATTGTAGCGACCTCACGGGGCAACCAGTTTGTGAAATTATTTCTGGCATACGTCGAGGAGGTGATGATGCGGGATCGGGGTGCTAATTTGAGCAAAATACGAGTAGCCTCAGAGTATCAGGATGTCTTTCAGGACATACCTGGATCACCTCCAGTGAAAGAGGTTGAGTTTTGCATCGAGTTGCAGCCGGACACGCACCAATATCCCGAGCACCTTATCATATGGCACCTACTGAGATGAGGAAGCTACTGATTCAGTTAGATGGGCTTTTATCTCAGGGTTTTATTCATCGGAGTCATTCTCCATGGGGAGCACTGGTCCTCTTTGTGAAGAAGAAGGACGACAATATGCGTTTGTGTATAGATTATCGTAAGTTGAATAAGAATCACCATCCAGAATAGGTATCCACTACTAAGGATTGATGACTTATTCGATCAGTTGCAGGGAATATAGTATTTCTCGAAAGTTGATCATTCCGAGCAGTGATAAGACCTTTGTCCTCTACACTGATGCATCGTTATCGAGTCTAGGAGGCATTTTGATGCAGACCTAGAGAGTAGTGGCATACATCTCGCGACAGCTGATGACTCATGAGCAGAATTATCCCACACATGACTTGGAGTTGGCAGTAGTGGTCTTCACACTGAAGACGTTGTGCCATCAAGCATGATGCTAAAGATACTAGGGCATATAATGCTTTATTGAAACATACATTGATAGTTCATTTTGAACGATCAAATCTATCAGTTGCAACAGAATATCGTTGATTCTGATAACCGTGAGAAGAAAAATAGCAATAATCTCCTCAACACTAATATGGTATGTATCCTGTATATGGCCCCACTCTCTCAAGATATTGAATAACTTCATGAAGCCATCTGGGTATATGCAGTAAATTCTACAAAAATCTTGTGGATGATTATACATCTTGGACTGTAAGTATGTGAGACCAAGAACTGTAATACCACATTGAGGATGTCGGAAACTAAGTGTATTTGCTATAAACTCTTGTGATAGAAGTCCTGATACCTTTGTGATTAGATCTGCAACCTCAGCAGCTAATCCAATTATGCGAATCAAAAGATTATCATCGAAGTCCTCATGATGAAAATATAAAATGGGCAAATTTTGATCTTCCTCCATCCTATTAATAAATATAACGAATGAGATAGAATCAATCTACATGAAACTTATGTGCATAGGAAATAAATAATGCGCTCTATTATTTACACAAAAGGGGAATGATAATATTTTAAATGTGTATAGTTCATATTTTAAAATGTGCATAGAATCAATTTCTTATGTTTGTCCGAGGGAGCCATAACAGGCACTGTACAGTTCCAATAGTAATTAAGTATCGTAATCAAATTTTTAGTTAAAAACATGTTAATTGAGAAGTATAATTAGATTTCTTGCTGATAATTAGACTTTCTTGCTGTAGAAAAAAAGATATCACATTTGTTACCTTGAACCAAACTAGATTCAACAAATACTTTTGTATGGAGATCCACTTTAATTAGGTGGTAATTAGAGAGAACTCAATTACCTTAATTTTTAGTTGTCCATTTCAATTTCATGGGCTAGGGTAAGGTCACGTAAGATTTTATTATTATTTAAAAAATTACTTCTATAATAGTGAAAATTCCGCGTGGATTCATTTTATCCCTTGAAGCAGGAATAGACTGTAGCAATTGGATAATTAGGCTCTCTCCAATTATTATCTAATTGGAGAGGACTTGAATCTAATTGTTGAGGATTTGAATCCTATACAATAAGAGTTAACACAGCAATAAAAACGCATTTCTTGGAAAGAAAGATGCAAATCCAAGGCAAGTAATCAGATAATGAATAAGCATTTGGATATACACTATCTACAACACCAATCAGATAATGAATATTGTATTTGGATATACAATAAGAGGTAACACATCAATGATAAGACAATTCTACTTTCTCGTGTGTCATCCGCCGACGAGCTTGCTGATTTCTTCACAAAGGCCTTACATGTTCATTGGTTCTAGTTTCTTGTACTCAAACTCACTTTGTTTGATCCAACATGAGTTTGAGAGGAGAGGGTGGCTGTTGATAATAGTGTTAGTAGTGGGTTTTTAGTCCCACATTGGTTGTGAGAACACACATCACCCTCTTCTACTTGTATAAATATATGTGCACACTCAATATTAACTCAAGGGAAATTTACCTAAGACTCTCTCTCTTTACTTTAACAAGTTTAATGCTAATTTTCTGCAACAAATGCATTGTTTATTTTCCTGTAACATTCCCTGCAATTTAAAAGTTTGTTTTTATTTGCTTGATCGAAATCTAAAAACGAGGCAATATAAGGGAGAAAAACAATCATAAAAAAGCCACATTATTCATTGCATACTACCAATCCACGTAGACAAACAAAGGGCGCCTCCCTAGCAACTGACAATGCACAGAGTTCACACACTCAAACAAACCAGACAGGCCGAACTCAACTCGTATACTAATCTACCAGACCCGCGCTTCAACATTATCAATTTTGCGGCCCATGATTAGTAGCTGGGCCGGAGCCCGAAGCCTCAGCATCACAGAAACCCCTAAGCACATCACCCTCCTCAGCAGTGAAGCCCAACGTTGTTAACATAGCATCAGCGGCCCAGCACTTGTGCTCGATGACCCGAATTGCCCGACAACAGCTTGGACCGAGATACGTCTCGCCGTTGACAAAAAAGAGAACAACTTCACCACTGCACGATTTGAGCTCCATCAGTGAGTCCCAGCATTGGGCCGTTCCATCGGCCTGTAGCCGAGCCGCGAGCGGTTGTATGGGCCGGGCCCACGCAGGGGAGGCTAGGAAGAGGAATGAGAGGATGATGTATGGCTGAATTTTTGCCATGTTGGTTAGAGGTTGGAGTTTAGGTATGAGATTTGGTAGGGATTTGGTGCTAATTTATAGTGATACGTAGAAGGAGACGGACAGGTGTAACGTTTAGATTATGTGATTAGTGGTAATTAGTGAGGATTAAGAGAGGAGATATTATGTTTAGTTAAGTTCAATGCGTTATTTGGTCATTGATTAGAATTGCAGTCGGTCACCATGATACAACAACGACCATGTAATGAGTACTAGTTGCATTTATTGACCGAGAAACATTCTGGGCTAAATTTACCCGTAGCACTATGGGCTTTCTCTTCATTGCGCGTTACAACGTGGTTGGCCCAAATCCCTTTGCTCTCGATTCATTTATTATTTTGAGAATGGTTTTCTGATTCTTTATTTATTATTACTTTCAGCAAGCTTTTTGATATACGGTTTTTCTATAGAGTGTCCTTGGGTACTCTATAAGAAAGGAGAGAGATAGAGAGAAATGAATGAGGAGAGGGGTCCCCTGATTTGCATTGGGATCTTCTCCTCATTCATTTCTTTCTCTCTCTCCTCTCTTATAGAGTGTCCAAGGGCACTCTATAGAAAAACCGTTTGATATATACATTATTGCTTACACGAAGCTAGTAGCGCATGTAGATAGATGTTCGCCAACCGAGGCACATGTGAGTCTCCTCGAATGCATGTGATGTGATTGAGACGTAATAATAGGTGAGGCCATGTTGCCTCGTTTGAAGATTTATGTGATCTGATATGATATGGGGTTCAACATGAACAGTGAAATATTTTGTAGAATTTAGTACAAAAAACAAAGGGGAAGGCAGATAGATCCCTGTGTGGAACTATATAGCTAATGATACGTTGGCCTCATGAGATGATGTCCTCACCTTACTACTTTAATTTTTTATTACAAAGATGAAAACATGGGAGATACCGTGAGGTTCATGGTCCAAACCTCACAAAAAAAAAAAAAAGTGTAGATGGTCACAAAATTTATCACATAAGTGACCATGTGAGATATCATCCAAGTCAGCTCATTTATAGTGCACACCTGCATTTTTGTCCCTTTACCTCTCATGTGGTGTTTATTTTTCTAAATTTTATGAAAATAACTTAAGGATCCAAAATATGAGATCAAGGGATGTGACATGTGAGGTGTACCCTCCCTATTGCATAATGATATGGTCATGTTAGCTCATTATGCAATAGGGAGGGGACACCTCACATGTCCCCTCACTTGGTCTCATATTTTCGGTCCCTGTAGCAGCGTTCAAATTTTATTTGTATAAAATAATAACGGTAGTAATAATAATAATAATAATTAAAACTAGATATTTCTCCACCATGCAATTATTTGCTAAACAGGTTGAAGGAAGTGGAGCAGTGTCGGAAATGTTATTAGATTTTCAAAAGAGAATGTCAGTCAAAATAATCAATGGTCACCAAAAGTCCTAACTTGATAATCTAGCCTGATATTGTTAAAAAAATCTACAAATATATCCTAATATCATACATGGTAATTTTTCTCTTTGGAAATTAAAGCAAGTTGGTGGTCAGCGACTCAGCTACATCCATGTCTGTGGTCCGTGGAGATGATGAACATGTGGTGTCCATGGCACACGAGCAAAGGTGTATACTGTCATGAACAATTAATGAGATAACAATTAAGAAGAAAAAGCTAACTTCGGAAAATGTTTTCAACGATTGTGGGTTTTCTTAAGGTATATTGATCTACATTGATTCTACAACTCCAAACTCTTTTGGATCGTTTTCATATTACTCCCTTAAATCTTTCATGTTCTGAAAAAATTATTCCCTCACATTATTGAAACTGCTAGGGGCCCAGTTCTTAAGCTATTAAAAAGTAGTCCCTCAAACGATTGAATTTGCTATAAGACTCCCCAGTTCTCATAAATTGTTTAACAATAATCCTTATAGTTGTTATATCTACTTTTAATTGAAGGAACTAATTTCAAGTAACTCAAAATTTGGAGGATCTAATAGAATTTTCAATGATTTCGGGGAGACGATTTTCAAATTATCATAAAAATTTAGAGACCTAATGCCAATATCAACAATGTGAGGGACTATTTTTAATACGAAAGATGTAAAGGAGTAATATTAAAAGAATACCATTTTTTAGGGTTGATTTTTAGAAAACCACCCTCAAGTATGGGGGTGTATCAAAAAACCCACTAAACTACTTTGATTTGAGTAAAAAAACTCTCTCAAAGTCGAAGTTGTTGTGTATTACCACCCTCAACTTTGAAAAATTGAGAAACTGCTAAAATTTTCTCACTTAACCCCTATAACTAACATAACACATCTTTAAGTTGAATATGTCATGTTACAAGGTGTGACTTAAAACGACTGAGATATTCTTCAACCATTTAAAATAAAAAATAGCCTAGATTTTCATAGGGAGGAGGGAGGGAGAGAGAGAGGGAGAGGAAGACTAGGAAATGGCTCAAAGTCACTTTTTATCGGTTGGAAGATTTATTTAACTAATATAGTTTTTTGTCCAAAAGATATTTAGATCATTCTATATTTTGAGATAACTTGCGTAAAGATGCTATGAGAATAGTGTGAATATTGAGTTTTGCGAGACACTTCATAATTGAAGGGGGTTTTCTCAAAATAATCAAAATCAAAATCAAAAGCACTATTAAATGGTAGTATTTTTTTTATGCTTGAACATTGGATCCCAAAGGTCCCCCTGTCATGAGAATGAATGTATAGTGTACAGAAGGAGGGGGCACCTTTTTATGTTCATGTCCGGTTAAACCCCCCCCCCCCCTGGCCCCTCAACGGATAAAGCTTCGTATTTCTAGTGCTCATTGACATATTAGGAAAATGATTCTTTAAGGTACCGTGAAGCAACTATTAAGTTAAATTAATCTACATAGTACAATACTAATGCCACCCTACATTGAGATGAGGGGAAAACCATGTTATTAGTCAATTTATTCATCTTCAAGATACTTGTAAATGGTGCATGATGCATATACGAAACATTTAATTTGATTTGACCGTGTTGCTATCTCGCAGCTGTCTAATTTGGATTAGTAGAAATCTTATCTCATGCTTAATCCACACTCCATTCGTCCTCGTGTCTCGATTCATCAATTCAGGACTTAAGAATTGGACAGAGTTTGGGCTTTGTCCGCCCATTGTAGTGAGGCAAAGTTCAAACGTATGAATGTGTGATCTCACAATCAATAATAAGGAACCGACTCTTGATGTCTAGGCGATAAGGAAGCATAAGCAACATTAATGATGCTGCTATTATAAAAGACTTTTCTACTTGCTTCTTCGATGAGTTGTGGTAATCAGACTATAAATCTCAACCTATTTTATGCTTCTAGAATTAAAAATATATATATGAGATTCTTAATGACTGGTCAAAGTTAATAGTAATTCACAAAGAACTCTCCATTCATGTTCCTCGTGGTTTAACAGAAGCAAAAAAAATTGTAGATTTGTATATTTGTTAGTACCGTCCTTCTTGTATAGGTTCAATGAATAATAGATTGTGGACAAAAATATTATTTTGGGGTTGTTTAGATTTGTAAATTTGTTAGTTCCTCAAATCATCGGCCTTCCTTAAAATATATTCCTCTTTTAGTTTTTTTCATCCAATTTCCTTCTTCTTGTTGGGCTAGTGATTAATCCAACACTGT
Source organism: Asparagus kiusianus (assembly GCA_022839385.1). Taxonomy (NCBI): domain Eukaryota; kingdom Viridiplantae; phylum Streptophyta; class Magnoliopsida; order Asparagales; family Asparagaceae; genus Asparagus; species Asparagus kiusianus. Next base: position 168,754 of record BQKN01000814.1, read on the forward strand.
TGATTACTGTTATACCCTCAGTTCATTCATTCTCGGTCAAATCACAAACTTCCATCTCCCTCTACGTATTTTGAAAATGTGCTAGGATGAAGAGCATCTCTTTAGGGGGCAAGCGGAGCGTTTGGATTTTACACGAGTTTGAGTTTACAAACATGTTTGAGTTCAGACGTAAACTTAAAAGAAAATGGCGTAAACGAGAACCCAAGTTAAAAATTTTAAGTTTAAAACATATGAAAGATGTAATAAGGGATCAATGTCAAAAAAAAAAAATTTTTAAAAAAAGACCTCTTTCCACTCAAGTTACCCAAGCTAACCTCAAAAATGTTACTTAGCAAATAATGACCCCCAACAACAAAGAGGGGCCCAAGGAGCGTAGACTGTTAAGTAAAGCTAGGCATGAAACCAACACTCACTCGATTCTTATAATGACTCCACCCAAATCCAACAGAGGGTAGACGATCTGCTTTGGTTAGTGCTGCTTCCAAATGTTGTGGAGATCCCAATTGGGTCAGATCCCAATCCTCGTGCTTCCCATTTCCCGTATGTGAACCAAAATCAAAATCAAAATCAAAATCAGATCGAACTTTGTACAGTGACATGATACTACACTAAAACTTAATTAAGAGTGGCTTACAAGGGAAAAGGGCCATCTAATACTTGTTTAATACTCTCTCAAGAGATATCCTAACAGCATCATTTTGAAATTTCCTTTTTCGACCGTTTATAATCTTTCTACTGGCGGAAACCTCAATCTCAACAGAAAGAAAAGAGAAGAAATTTAAAAAAAAAAAAAAAAAAAAAACCCCACATCTGGGTTCTGTTCAGTTTTTCTCCCTTTGGCCAGCGGTTTTGTGAGAAAAGGGAGTTCAAAGGCCTGGGTTTTGTTTTTAATTGAGGGGGGGCAGCTGAAGACAAAAGGCCAGTTCCAAAGCCGTAACCGTTGCTTCTTTGGGAGAGCAGGGGGTGTCACTGACATGACTCCTTATGAAATCGAACATCAAATCACTTGGATTCTTGTTTTGATGCTGGGTTTTTTATTGGGAGCACTGGGAGCTAGTTTCTTAGAAATTTTGAGGAGGGTGCTCTTCAATTTTTGATTTTTTTTCTTCTTTATTTAAGGGATTTCTCTGATCTTTTTTCGGTTTAGTCGCTGGGGAGTACGGATCCTCGAGTCATATGAAGAGATCTACGGCTGTAAGCCTCTGCTCTGCTCTGCTCTGCTCTGCCTGCTCTTTAGATTCTCTTTCTTTCATCATAATTTGCTACTTTATTCACTGTGATTTTTTTTTTTTTTTTTGGATACTAATTTTTGTTGCTTAGCCAACAGTGGAGCGAACAAAATTAGTGATTAAGATAGTGCTTTTTTGGGGGGCGGGTTAACTTTTCAATTGTCTTCTTCTTCTTCTTCTTCATACAACTATAAAATCTAAGATGATAATGTAGAAATGGGCTCTGATAATTTCAAGTTTTTTTTTCTTTTTTTTGTAGGGTTCCCTATTTTCTTGTTTAAGTTTTCTTATCTAGATTTTTTTTTTTTTTTTTTTTTTTGGTTTCTCTTTTTTTTTTTTTATTTTTTTTTTTTTATTTTTTTTTTTTTTTTTTTTTTTTTGCTTTCGAATTGTGTTCCTTGAGTGTTGAGAATCGATTTTCTTTTGATGGGTGAAGGATTAATTCCCTCCTCCTTTCTATCGTGCTTAGTGCCAATAAGGAAGTGGAATTTGGGCATTTCAAGATTATTTCAGTCTTAGATCTTAATGGGTTTACTGTTTTCTTTTTCCCATCTACAAGAAAACGTTGCTTAAGGGTCTTGGTTACAAGCCAATTCAAGCTACTGATACAAATTTTTATTATTTTCCTCCCAGTTCTTTGAAGTTGTTCTGCTTCTAGCATTGGTTGGTGAAGCCCCATGGGCAGCAGCCTCACATAGATTTGATTGCAAGAGCACGAAATCGAAGTTATATCGTCCCCACAGCGTCTCAGTAACTGAGTTCGGAGCTGTAGGAGACGGCGTGACTCTCAATACCAAGGCCTTTGAGAACGCTATCTTCTACCTCAACTCATTTGCCGATAAGGGTGGGGCCCAGCTCTTTGTTCCGGCCGGCAGATGGCTGACGGGTAGTTTTATGCTCATCAGCCACCTCACATTGTCCTTGGATAAGGATGCAGTGATTCTTGGATCCACTGTGAGCTTCAATAGATCTTTGTTATTTAGGGGTTTTTTTTTTGAAGTACTTAGTTCATATATCTGCCAATTCTATTGTTTAACTTGAGTAGATGTTATGGAGTAACTTAGGGATGTCGAATCAAATTTCTGGATGAATTTAGTATATCTTTGTTACGATGCAATGAGCATGACTTACTAAGGGATACGTCATTCTCGAAATACCACACGAGAAGAAAAAACATAAACATGTGAATGTGTCTTAGTTATGTGACATATAGTTTTATCTAGCATATGAAGTGTAAAGAAACGAATGAAGACCTAAAATTTAGGGTTAATTGCTGATAGACAACCTATAGCGTCACTGGTTTGAAGTTACTACCCTCTAGTTTTATTTTTGCAGATAAGACCCCTTGATGGATTTGGGGTTAATTGCAGATAGACAACCTATAGTGTCGCTGGTTTGAACTCACTACCCCGCTTGTTTTATATTTGTAGATAGATCCCGTGAGTGATTTTGTTTGACTCTTTTACCCTCGTGGTGCCTATTTCTCAGAAAACTTTTTTTTTTCTCTGAGCATAAAGAGTCAAAAAAAATTCACATCAGCAAAAATGAAATTAGAGAGGGACTAAGTTCAAGACAACAACACAATAGAGGGGCCTATCCCCGGTTAACTCTAAAATTTAATAAGAGACCAATAGCACACAACACATTCAAATTCTACAAGCAACACTGAGTCTGAAAACGAATCATCATTTAACAAGTACATATTTCTTGCAAACTAGACTAGAAATGCTATAAATAACTTAGCAACCTGTATTTATGCATTGCCACTTGAACTTGCTTATTTATAGATGGACAGGATGAAACAACCTAAACCATATTAAAGGCTTGAATGCTAATTCATTTCTTAGTTTGAAACATAACTGATACATCCCAGATTATATCTGATCTGGTACATCTTGTATCCCATATAAATTTTGGAGACATATTTGGGGTATACAGCACATATCCGAGCACCATAATTTTGGTACCCGATACATATCCGACATAGAACTACTGCATCCCCAAGTACTACAGGTTTCGCATATGACTAGCATTTTTTTGATAATTTCCCCCCTTTCTTTTCGTATATCTTTCTCTAGGATCCTTCTCATTGGCCAGTCATTGATCCACTGCCTTCATATGGACGAGGTCGAGAGCTACCTGGTGGAAGACACGAGAGTCTCATTCATGGATATAATTTGACAGACGTTGTAATAACAGGTTTGATTAATATCATACGCTCTATACTAAGATTACTCATTAATTCATAATAAACTGAAGATTTCTGAGTGATTTCAGTACCCTTTTCTTATACAGGCAGCAACGGAACCATTGATGGACAAGGGAGCTTTTGGTGGGATTCATTCAATAATAAGACTCTGGATTATACGCGGCCTCATCTTGTTGAATTTATGTATTCAACTGGGATTGTCATCTTAAATCTTACTTTCGCAAACTCCCCCTTTGGGGCGATTCACCCTGTATACTGCAGGTTAGTTAGCTACACATTCTGGTTCTGTTCCCTTGTCACCTTTATAATTTGAGAATGTTTTTTCTTGAATGAACAGCCAAGTGTTCATCAAGAATGTCACTATCCTGGCCCCTCCTGATTCGCCAAACACTGATGCAATTGATCCAGGTAAAGATCAGTAAGTTTTGAAAATTTATTTGTTAAAATTTAAAAAGAAATTTATCTCATGTTAATGTTTCCAACATCAAACAAAGGATTTTTTTTAAGTGTTTCCTGAATAGTTTCATTCTTTTGTCCAAATATTTGGCAGAAAATGAAGGGTCTATGTCATATAATTATATGTTTCTTATTGTTTCTTTCTAGTGTCTACTAACGGAATGTCATAATATATTTCTACTAAAATGAAATACTTATATGTATATATATCATAAGTTAGGAATACAAGTGCCCAACTTCTTTATTGCAAAAGTGAAACTGTGTGCAAATTTGATTTCAAGATAAAAGAATTATTTAAGTTTCATGTAGCTGTTATCTCTATCTGGTATCTAGAACAAGATCCTTAAGAGAAATTTATGCACTTGTTTGAAAAGGCTGCTACCTCAGGTGAAAAACTCTTTCCTAAATAAATTGAATGACTTGCAGATTCCAATTGATACATCTAGCTTTAATGATCAACAAATTCATAAGAGATAGCTCCATTTGATTCCTACCACTGTCCACTAAATACACAGTCGTTGTTTAATGATTTTAATCCTGAACTTCAAGACTTGATAGAAATCACGATTAATTAGGACATGCAGAAATCATGAGTCATCTCAAAGTTCTTTTACGTTACCACCATGAACTACTTATAGTACTCACAAGTTGGTGTGGCAACCTCTTTTATCTCCCTGACATGATCATTTAAGGAGTAATTCAGAGAAACATACTTGACTCCAATCTTATGTGTTTGCTTACACCTTATCATTCAACAAGACATGCATGCAAATCGATAGTTATTTCTGGTCGTACCTAAACTTTCACCACTCCGCAGTTTTATTTTAGGCTAAATTTCACAAAATCCCAAGAAGTTTGCCCCATTTTGATATTTCCCTCAAAAAGTTTGGAAATGTCACTCGACTCCCAGAAAAATCTCACATAACCTCCAAAAAGGGGTTTTGAAAATAGATTCAGAAAAGTAAAGTTTTGGGGAATAAGTGACAATTCCAAACTTTTGGTAGTTATCTCAAAATGATCCAACCTTGTCTGGTCTTTCTGAAATCTACCCTTTTTTATGGAAACTTTCAAAACCATTCTACTAAAACTACAAAACTTTTTACTATCAGACTCTTCTAACAACGTCTGCATTGAGGACTGCTACATCAGCACAGGCAATGACCTAATAGTCATAAAGAGTGGATGGGATGAATATGGAATTTCCTTTGCTCAACCAAGCTACAACATCAGTATCTGTCGCATAACCGGAGAAACAAAATCAGGCACAGCTATCGCCTTTGGCAGTGAGATGTCTGGTGGTATATCAAATGTTAATGCTGAAGACATCCATATCTTCAATTCAAAGCATGGCATCGGAATAAAAACTTCTAAAGGGCGAGGTGGCTATGTTCGAGACATCTATATATCTAATATGACAATGAAAGATGTCGATATAGCGATCATGATCCAAGGCCATTATGGTGAGCACCCAGATGATGAGTATGACCCCGATGCTCTTCCGATTATAAATAGAATAACCATCAAAGATGTTATCGGTGAAAACATAAGAGTTGCGGGTGTATTGGAAGGAATCCAAGGGGATGAGTTCACCAACATTTGTCTCTCCAATATCGTTCTCAATGTAACTAAGAATGATAGGTGGAAGTGCTCATATATCAATGGTTATTCGAACATGGTCTCTCCTGAGTTGTGTGAGGCTCTGAAAGAACTACCAGATGATTCATCGCCATGCTATCAAAATGATAATTTGAGGCCTCAAAGATATGATGCCATCCGTTTGGTTAGTCCTTTGGAATATATCGGCATCATGGGAGCTTGAGCATGGCTCTACAGATGTGTTGAGTTCAAAGACACAGATGTGTTGAGTTCAAAGACAGAAAATTCAAATTCCCATTGAGAGATGTGTATTTTGTCCAAATATGTTTAATTCTTGTCATTTTTTCTGAATATATGTTGTTTTTTATTGCAATCGTGGGAATTGGTAAGTGCTTCCTTGGCATAGCAAGCTAAAAAAGTTTGAAGTCCGCTGTAAATTCTTGTAATCAAGTAAAATAATGCCGAAAGTATCTTCTTTAAGAAAAGAAGTTACCCATTGAGTTAAGTAATGGCTTACAGATTATTTGCAGCAATTAAATTGTTTATTTTTTCTTGAAGCCCCTTCTTAATGGTGTTGGATAGTTGCATTTGTTTATAGGGGTGCATTTGCAGCACATCTGGTATTTTTCTAAATCGATTGGG
>BQKN01000814.1:182343-196931 GCA_022839385.1 Asparagus kiusianus
CCCCCCCCCCCCCCCCCCTCAAGCATTCCCAATACCCTGCTTTCTCTTCCTCTCTTGCTCAGATCTATTTCTTTCTCTCGCCGGCACATTCTCAATATCAGCAATACTCTCTGAACTCGTGTGTTCTCTCACCTACATTCTCTCAACTAGCGCGGTCATTCTCCCTCTCACAAACACTCTTTCTTGCCAAATATTCACAAATAATATTTGAAGGTCTGTGACTATAAACAATCTGAATCTAAACACTATTTAGCATTGGAATCGAATCAAATTCGAAGCGAATCCGACTTCGAGTAGTGCACTACTCGATTTGATTCCTTTCCACCCCTAGTTTCCGTAACGTGGACACATGAGGCTGCAGGCCATTCATTCAAGCTACAAAAGATTGCACAGTTTTTTCATGTGTGATTGCACATGCATATGAAGGTCACCATTTATATTGTGTACCATGCCATTGCATTTGGAGGCTATAAAGTGATGAGCAAACTTGACTCCAATTCTCTAACTGCCAACTCTTTAACTGCATCCTTGCCTTGTCTAAGAAAGTCAAGAGGACAATTCTAACATTAGATATAATTTCTGGACAACAAACAAGTGCCATTACCCAACATGCAAAACAGATATTCATATACAACATTATTTGAAAATGTCAGGTTATGTGCACAGCTGTCTCTTAGTATAGAAAAGCATCTGGCTCATACAATTTCATGTTTCATTCTGATGCGCATAACATTATTTAGCATGGATTGCCATTCCAGTAATTAAAGTATGCTCCAGGGAGAACTTTAGTAGAAGTTGAAGAAACAACAGTAGTTTGCTTCCAACGTACCAAAAGCAACAATAAGATACCAAACATAAAGAAAGAACCAAAAGTAAAGAAAGCTAAGTTGCATGGAAACGGAAGTTGCATGGAAACGGGTATGAGTTCCCAGTATGGTTACAGGTACGAGACACGACAAAATTGTAAACTTTGTAAACTGTAGGGTACTATATATATATATATATTAAAATAAATAATTTACATAAGATCATTATTGTCTTTCAGTTCATATGTCATTAGAATTAAAATTCCCATCACATTTTTAAGTTACTTATATTATGTTGATTATTATAAATCAGAAACTACTATTTTTTGAACTAGACGCCCAAACGACCCTTTAAAATTATAGTTAAGAACTTGGGTATGGGCTGAAACGAATCTGACCCATGTCTAATGAGTTTCAAGAAATGGATGTGAAGTGTAAGATATATGTCCAAAACGTGTTTGACAAGTGTTTTAAGTTGAAACGTATATCATATAATTGAGTACATGTCTGAATAAATGTATATATATATCCAAGGAGTGTCCAATGTCCATGAAGTTTGGATATGGGTAAATGTCGGGTATGTGTCTTGTATGGGTACTGCTTCATGATAGGAGTACAGGGTTAACATAGAAAGAAAGATACCAAAACAATAGAACTGTCAGAAAAAAGGAACACAAGCACTGTAACATTATATCCACCTGGCCAATCCGATGAGCACGATCTTCTGCTTGTATTATATCACCTGGAGTCCAGGTTAATTCAGCAAAGATAACCGTACTAGCTGCTGTTAAAGTCAATCCAACACCTGCAGCTTTAATAGAGAGCTGCACAACAAAAATTAGCGTCTTAACATAAAACCTAATAAAGCAAAAAATAGGGAACAATTTGATGACGGAGGAGAAAAATTATACAATGTAGCAATAAGAAAATTGACAACTAAATTGAATACAAAGCAACTCCAGTATATTTTAGAATAAACCATACAACTGCTGCCTTGATTCCATCATTCTCTTGAAAGTCATTCACAAGAGCCTGCCTCGATGATGACGCAGTATGACCATCAATTCTGATACACCCAACTTTCTTCTTCTGCAAAAACAAAAAATGATCACTAACGGGAACTGAGCGTCTGTTCAGAAGATTGATAAGATTATTCTTACCCTGAGAAATTCATGTATAGCATCAATCATCGGTTGGTGATGCGCAAACACTAAGAATTTGCAATCTGCCTGCAAAAAAAGGGATCACAAAAGGAAGAAAGCACAAAATTATAATGCAATTGTGCTAACGGCCCAAAGGGTTATGAGACAAAATTTAATTGGCGATGCTATATCACATCAGATAATAGAATAACCTAAGTCAAACATGGTTAGCATCAGTTCTACAAACTTCAAAATAAGAACAAGCATCCTAGCAATAAACAGGACGCTAAAACAATAAAAAAACATTTTAAACTATAAAGATATCTATTCCCAGAAGAAGAATCGAATATGAAACATGCTCATGCAACAATCATGGGGACATAATTATGAAAGGTCTACAAGTCACAGGGGAGACCTGGAAAGCATAAGCCAATAACAAGCACTGGTTCACCATTTGATTCTTTGGCAGGAGCATTTTTTGACTTTAGATTGGTGTAGGTGTACCGTTCTTTACATCATTACTTGACTGCATGATAATTATTTGGGAAAAATGCTTCCAGCCCCCAAAACCCAAGAAAACGTGCCCCCCTCCAAGACTTTATCAAAGTGTGTTTTGCCCCCAAAAATAAAGATTTTGTTCTCTGAACCCCCAAAACACAAAACCCAAGAGATTAAAATATGTGAAGACCATAATACCCTTCTCTCTCTTTTTATCATGATGTACTGAGATGATAGTTGAAATGATTGATGGGGATTATTTTATTATTTTTGTTTTTTATTATTTTCGTTGTTGATGAGGGGAACTAACTGTTTGAATTGGGAGATTGTTAAAGTTACGGGTTAATTGTTAAGGTTACGAGTTAATTGTTAAGGTTACAGGTTAGTTGTTAAGGTTATGGATCCCTTCTCTCTCTTTATCATGATGTTGCTGTGATGATGTTGAAATGATTGAAGGGAATTGTTATTTTATTATTTTCGTTGTTGATGAGGAATCTAATTGTTTTTGTTTGTATTAGGAGATTGTTAAGGTTACGGGTTTAATTGTTAAGGTTACAGGTTTGTTGTTAAGGTTATGGATCGGTTGTTAAGGTTACGTGTCAGTTGTTAAGGTTATGGGTCGGTTGTTAAGGTTACGGGTCGGTTGTTAAGGTTACACGTTGAGACATATATATGTATATATATTTTGAGTGGAGTGAATACTTTGGGTCACTTGGCCTAGTGGTAAAGTTTGGGAGTTTGGACAAGAGGTTAGGGGTTCAAACCCCTACAACCATAATATTTTTAGAATATTCGTTGTTAAGGATAATGGTTGATTGTGAAGGTTACGGGTTTGTTGTTAATGTTACGGGTTTGTTGTTAAGGTTACAGGTTTGTTGTTAAGGATATGCGTTGGTTGTGAATGTTACGTTTGTAAAGTTAACCTACACAACAAACACGTAACCTCAACAACCAACCTATAACCTTAACAACCAACCTGTAACCTTCACAACGAATATTCTAAAAACCCGTAACGGGTTAGTTGTGAAGGTTACGGGTTGGTTGTTAAGGTTACGGATTGGTTGTGAAGGTTACGGGTTTGTTGTGTAGGTTAACTTCACAACCAAAGCGTAACATTCACAACTAACGCATATCCTTAACAACAAACTCGTAACATTAATAATAAACCCGTAACATTAACAACCAACCTGTAACCTTTATAATCAACCATTATCCTTAACAACGAATATTCTAAAAATATTATGGTTGTAGGGGTTTGAACCCCTAACCTCTTGTCCAAACTCCCAAACTTTACCACTAGGCCAAGTGACCCAAAGTATTCACTCCACTCAAAATATATATACATATATATGTCTCAACGTGTAACCTTAACAACCGACCCGTAACCTTAACAACCGACCCATAACCTTAACAACTGACACGTAACCTTAACAACCGATCCATAACCTTAACAACAAACCCGTAACCTTAACAATTAAACACGTAACCTTAACAATTAAACACATAACGTTAACAATCTCCCAATACAAACAAAAAAAATAGTTTTCTCATCAACAAAAAAAATAATAAAAACAAAAATAATAAAATAATCCTCATCAATCATTTCAACTATCATCTCAGTACATCATGATAAAAAGAGAGAGAGAAGGGTATTATGGTTTTCACATATTTTAATCTCTTGGGTTTTATGTTTTTGGGGCTTAGAGAACAAAATGTTTATTTTTAGGGGCAAAGCACCAGTTGACAAAGTCTTGGGGGGAAGCACGTTTTCTTGGGTTTTTGGGGCTGGAAGCATTTTCCCCTAATTATTTTCTAAAAGTCTATTTGTTACAGTGTGCCACTGAGGTTTGACTCTAGAAGAACGTGTCGTGTTTTAAAATCACTGCTCTTAGACGATTCATCCCAATGTTATTGTAACAGATTGTTGGTACAAAGGTGTTGGAAAATTATTATAGAAGGATGCACATGAATTTATCACTTCCCTCTCTTCAAGAAGTGTTGCACGGATGACGGTCAATAAATTCCAAAATCACATAGAAAAAATAGTTAAGCAGTAGTAATGGGAGTATTTTAGGTTTGGAAGATGATTAGGTAATAAGATGTGAGAGGAAACAAAAATCTCAGATCTCCCGCAGGGGTTTGTCCGCGCTTTACCCAGACATTGCACCACATTGTCAAGTATATACTAAGCTGTACCCTACAGTAAATTTGTTAAAAATAGGATAGGACAGGAGTATGTGTTACAGATTACTGTCGCATGTTTGGTGGACCATTATGCTCTCTTAACATTTTATATTAACATATAAAAATGTTATCTTAACAAAAAGAATATGACAATGATTATGAATCTTTGGATTATAGTTGGATTAAGAGGGGGAAAAGCTGAATAGTCTTTACTATGAGTTGCTTTGATTCTTCCCTTACAGATGCTTCACAGATCTTTCCCCCCATCTGTCGCTCTCTCCCTTTTCCCCCTCTTTTACACAAAATCCTTTTTTCAGGTGAGTTGTTCCCTCTTTTACACAAAATCCTTTTTTCAGGTGAGTTGTTCCCATGTTGCCACCGCAATGTTATTTTATGTATCTGCATTACGCACTGAGATTTGGTGCCTGATAATACATAATTGGGATATGAACTATTACATGGTAAAGACAATTTGTGTATTTTTAGCAACAGTAACATGTTCCTCAAAAAAACTACTGTAATATAAACAATAACCACAATTCATGAAGTAGTTGGAGAATGCCACAATATAGTGTAAAAAAGTAAATAATTAATGTGTATTATCACTGGACTGAGTCTATGTAACAAGCAACAATATAACAGGTATAACTTCTTAAACCATTAGACAGCTAATAATAAACATATTAAATTATTAACAAAGTAACAAGTAACATAACAAAATAGCAACAACAAACCATTGAGTAAGAATCAACTAACAAATAAAGTACTAAATAACAAGGATAATTACCATTGTAACCATACAAGAATTTACGTGGAGATAAAAGGAAATATGTGACACTGTGCCCATAATCAATATTGCTATTATAGTGATTCTGTGCACCTGCATATTAGACTATATGATGGTTGTGCAGCTTGCCTATAAAATATACCTGTCAACATGACATGGCCATAGGCTGCATAACAATTACATAATCAATGGTTTAATGGCATTGGGGAGACACGAGCATTCATGTCTCCATATCCAACACAACCAGATTTTCTGAAAATCAAGGGGCCAAGTAAAACTGGTTTGCAACTTTGCATTTTGTAAGGTAGATATGGACATATATCACATGAATATGATACATGGTGATGTATAGATTGCAGATTAGTATGTTGGGAGAGGAAAGTGCATATATGTTCATAGAAACAATTACCTCAATAACAGTACCCAAGTAATCCAGAACTGCAGGAACCTTTGCTTCAGCTGAGTCTGTATAAATCTGCAGTTTTGAAGAGGGAGGAAAAGATAAAGAAATTAATATAAATGTTTGTATGTCGAATATAGCACAAGGCAGTGCGATCACAAGGTAAAGAAGATTTCATATTTATGAGAGAAGGTTCTTTAAGTTATTTAAAGTTACATAGTATGACCTATGTGAGTTCTAGTCAAAAGGATGAGTGTTTGACATTATTTTACATTCAGGAAAAAAAAAAGCAGAAGCATAACTGTCCAAAAGGAATAATAAATTTAGAACCACAATAACCTTATAAATTCTTTGGCAATACGTTTAATAGTAATTGCATTGAGAGTCAAATATTAAGAGTATTCAAGCAATGCATTTAATGATAAATGGTTCCTCTGAGGTGCTTTGCTTAAGCACTCAAGAGTTCACAAATTATATGGCATCTGTCCAAACTGTCAGGAATTGTTAACGGATAGATATTGTGTGCCAATATGATGTTAACTCTCAAGTTAGTAACAGATTGACTTAGTAGTGGATATTGTACCTTCTGGTAACTAGATGAACTGAATATACAATGTCAGGAAACTAGAAGCGAAAGAACTGCGGTATATAAAATATCTGCAATGTATCTGGCTAATCAGATTGCAGGGTCAATCACGATTTGATGAAGTTAGTCATGCACACAAACAATTTTTTGAACGGCATATAACCTAGAAACTTCTTATCCTCGCCATGAGTTAGGTTTTGAGTAGTAGTGCAATAAAGAACAACAAATTTGTAGAAACCAGAAAAGAAAGGTAGATATCTCAATTTATTATAACCAAATTTAACCAGCTCATCCATAGGCTTAATTTTTACTATGCATATATACTAAAAATTCAGAGTTGGAACAGAATACTAAAGCAAATATACACCCAACAATCAATCAACGAATAATTTGCGGGAACAATCAATTAAAACTAAATAATTCTTCAAATTCTCATAGAAATCTCTATTGGTAACACCATTATGTCGTTCGGCATAGCTGACAGAGGAGACTTTAGATAAAATCACCAAGTTAATAAAGAATAGTAACAATATTGGTTCTGTGGTTGGTTTGTCGTGAAGAAGACATCCAAAATATAAGTAGCATCATCAACATTGAACATGCCTGACTTAAAACCAAGTCAGTTGTAAAACGTAACTCTATATTGAGAAAGGAAAAGGTCGAAAAAACTACAAGTAGTTGTTAATCTGATATCAACTCTCTGTCACGGTACCAATTTCCTTGTGAAGGAAGCTATAGACAAGACAAAGTCTTGTGACGACTAACAAGACCAGATAGGTCAATATGCAGGCAAAATAGCTACCGTATTGATTATACGATTCAAGGTACAACCAGAGAGCAACCCAACCAGAGATTTGCCTAGATGCTAACTGTTTTCATCTCTGACGCATGACCCAAGAGCCAAATGAAACATAAGTATGAATCTTGCAAAGCCAATTGAAAGTGCAGCCGACAAAATTAAAATGAATAAACGATCTTCATAAACTAAGATAACATAAGCACTACAATATGTTCACAAAGAACCACATCAAAGAAAATATCAGAATCAATTTGATCATCATCCCAACAAATGTATCTCCGCTACCAAATACTAAGTATGTCAAAAAAGATGATAACACATAACATACCAATCCTCCTCCTGTTGAGGTTAAATGCAAAAAGCACGTCGGTTAACTGTTTTATTATTGATTTAAATATCTAAAAATTAAAAATACTCACAATGATTTTAGTAAATAGAATCAACACAATTTTCAAATATAATAGTACAATTATAAAATATATCATCACAATTTCTCAACTTAAACGTAGTAAATGTTTAACAACTAGTCCAAAAGCACATGTATTCCAAGTTTTTTTTCAAAAAATCAAACGAAACACTCACAAATCTTAAGCAATGTTGAAAAATACGATAATGTATAATTTAAGACCTCTCGATGGCTTAAAGCACAATGTATAACAAGTTTATGTATTTTCTTATTGTTAATTTAAAATATATAAAAGATGTTCATAATAATTTTAAGAATTAGAAACAAATTTCAAGATACACAAATATTTTAATAAAAGTTCTTTAATTTAATACAAGCTATACAGATTTAATGCAGGTAATAGAGTAGTCAATTATATAATCACAAACTTACATCTCGTTCATAATTTCACATTCATTTTATTAGTCACGTTCATAATTTCAAAATCACTTAATGATGTCACCAAAATAAGCAATGAAGGCTTAACAAACAATTCAAAAGTTATAACATAATTACTTAAAGTTTTAAAAAAGGAAATACTCTAAGGTCTCTATAATAAAGTATATTGTAATAGTGTAGGTTATACTGAAATAATGCATGTTTATTCATAAGCCATATTCTAATAACGATTGTTCTATTGTAATAACATAGAGTTATGACGTGACTGAGTTATTTCAAAAGGTTACCGAATGTTTAAGGGCTATTAGGCTACTTGCCTACGTGACACAAATAAGGTGTTACGTGACAGATTTTTTTTAAACAACATTAATAACCATACTTTCTGCAATATTAATAGAATTAGTAAATGTTTAGACAGAAGATGGACGTAAAACTTGTAGCTTTTAGAAAGAAAGATACAGCCCTTATTATTTGGCACCAAACAAAATCAAAAGAGATGAAGTTGGGGCCGTTAGAAAGAATTTTGAACCATATTCTTTCCATCAGAATTAAATGAGGGCATTCATTTATATGATTTGCTTTGCTGATCAACATCATTTAAGGGTCCAAAAAACCAAAACAGATATTTTAGGTTCTTCTGTCCACACATCAAGTCAATACAACATGTATGTCTAATAATGGTATACTGTTTAGATAAACACTTTAGGGAATAGAGGAAAATTACAATCCAAATACTTGATCGTGAGCTAAATACTTTGCAGCAATTTTTGTTGGTTATCAAAATTTCAACTAACCCACTCGTTATTTAAAGACCCCCCCCCCCCCCCCCCCCCAAACAAAAATAATTAAATAAATAACTAAGAGGGGGTGAGGGGACTGTATCTCCTTATGCATGAGCCAAAACATAAAATATCGGTTTTTAAGCACCTTAGAATGTAGAAAGCATTTAATAGACTGGTCTTCACTATGAATGGTCAAGCATCAAATTTGAACGGAAAAGTTTTGCTACCAAATTCTTACAAAAATGGCCAAGTCTATCTTGCATCAAAACAACTCGCAAAGAAAAATGTGCAATAAGAGCTTGCCCACCTTGTTGATAAGATGTTTCTGAGAAAGTTTTAGTGATTCGAGCTCTTCTCTGGATTCACTAGCTTTCATACTGTTCTTTACAAACTCCAACTGCGATACGAGCACCACACAAGAGGCATTAAGAAAAGGAGTAGCCACATGTAACTAAAACAACAGCCTCGGTCCATGTAAGTGAAATACACTGCATGAAAAAAATATGATATATCCTTGTAGCATTAAAGGTTGTATGTGTGTACATATTTTCTTTTCAAACTTCAACTGAAGATGCAATTATGTAATATTCAATATGCTCAGAGTGAATTCCATGTGTTTATGCCGAGCTAGAGGCATCATTCTAATTGCAATAAGAAGATACAAAAATATAACAAGTGAGGGATTATAAACTATCCATAAATGTTTAGTAGGTCCATAACATATTTATTTTTGCAAGTAGATATGACTAATTCATTATGGAACATACAATTTGTCCATCTTGAATAGTTTCTGAACAGGGTAGGATGAGGATATTGATCCATTGGTCTCTATATAAAGCAAATTTGCTATCCCTTAAAATTTTGAGGAAAGCCAACTATTTTTCCTCACCTAAAGTTTCAGTTTAGTCGGAAAGTCTCGAGTGTTTAACTGAAGCCTAGGTGAGATCCAGTTGTGCTTGATTCATTCATCATCAAGCAAGAAGGCGAAGTACTTAGAATTTGTATTAAACCAAGGCTCAGAATGTGTGTTTCAGTTTGGCGATTACTTAATGGGCATGACCCAGTGAAGCTCAACTTAGCAACTTGCAATATAACAAACATACAAGTAATGTTGTTAGGAGTTGACATCCTGGATAACACTACCTGATATAGCTCTTTTGTTATCTGTCCGAGTTTGGAGAATGGTTATTAATAGTGGGATAGGCTGCTAGAAAAGCCTAAAGTACTTGAATGGTGAGTTGTTTATGTGAACACAAATGCAGGTTATCCTTCAATACTCCACGGGCTACATAAACATGGGGTTAATTCATTAATGCCAAATTTCGGTTCAGGATGCATTATCGAGCTCAGCAGATAACATGCAGGAACCCTGACAGCATGACAAGGCTTTCTTCTATGGGGAGTTATGTGAAAATGCACTACTAAAACCCTTTGTAATCTTACCAAATCATATAATGTTATCTATTGACGAGCACAAGAGAATTAAAGATTACAAACTTGTACCATTTTATCCATTTAAAATTTGACGTCCCTGGTAATAGTATCTGAATTAGCTGTTTAACAATTTTCAGTTGGAAATATATCGAACCAGTTGACATTTCCTTCCAAAATCAGTGATCTATCACATTCCGTTACCAATATGATAATTAAATAGTGTCTGCCAATTGCATTCTAGCTTTGGTTTAAACAAAAAGAACCTGAAAGTTTTTTTATAATATTTTTGCAATTTACCAATTATCATAAAAGATGTACGCAAGTAATTAGTTAATAAAGTCAATCATGCTGATCACCTCGCGAAATAAAGCACGGATTTGTTTTGTGTCTTTCTCACTCAACTCCAAGAAGACCTGCGAGATTGACAAATATGAAGGAAAAAAATACGTACAAAGCAATAACAAAGTTCCCCACTATTTGCAAAATAAACTATAAGTAAAAGCTTAGATGAAGAAGATAGCAGCAACAAATCCATTCATCCCATTCAACAAGGCATAAATTTTTTACTTCCTCTTCATCTTGCCCCTGAATTGATAACTTGAATTTATATAGCTAAGCCACCAAATTAGGTCCATCAACAAATAGCTTGTTCAGGGCCAGAGGTTATCAGTACACTTGTAACATCATTTTTTTTAAAATTAAAGATACATTTTTGAAGATGTAATGCTGCAAAACAGAAATTTCAAAACAATATGATTATTCAACGAATGAGTTCAGAAGTATAATAGGCATAAATGCAAGGAAAGCACTAACAGTTCAGCATAGTTTTACAATCTTCAACTATCATTACAGGTAAAAGAGGGATATCATTGACATTGACAAATTGGGTAATATTATTGCAAGTCGTAAGTAGTTCTTCTTAAAGTGAAACCAGACATTCTTCTTAAAGTGAAACCAGACAGAAGTTCTCTATGGTTCTGATGGGAGTGAAACTTAAGAATAAGAGGGAAATGAGTTAAGCGGTCGATCAGGAGAACATGTCTGAACTCAATCAAGGAATGTGCCAAACCACTATTCTTATGGTTTTTCCTTGTTTGAAATGATTTGTGAAGGATTAACAATCAAATATAATTTTATACAAGTGGAAATATGGAACAAGATTGAGTCAATATATAGCTAAATGTAATCACACGCAAGCTATGTAATATACCCCAGTTTAACATCAACATTGACCACATGTATTCTAATGACAAGCACCATCTTCTGAAAACGTCAGTTTTCATCTATCATACTCACAGACGTTTATCAAATGTAAAGATGCCATTGCAAAAATAAAACTAGTTTGTATAGTAATTTTGGCTAGTTAAAGATGCTCTCTGGTTTGGAAAAGAAGAGAGAGACAATAGTATAGTAGTGATACATTACCTGCTGCCTACGCTTTACAGGGAGTTCTGTAAGAACGTCTTTCTTCAGCCTACGAATCATCACAGTAGTTTTCATCAAACTATGCAATTCTTCATGATTGCTTGCACCTTGATATAATCCAAATACTCCCTAAAAAATCATAGTTCACATCCATGATGTGGTAGAACACAATTGAATCAAAGAATTACATCTAAGGTCAACTTTAATAATCACTTACACCTTTGCAATATCTATTACCATAGTCGTGAACGTTTTTGTACACATCAGGAGACAATGCCTCGAGCTGCAGTTAATGTAAATGAAACTTTTATAAACGAAACATTGACAAACTAATAAATAAAACAAAAACCAACCGTCCCTTAAATAGAGAATAACTGAACCTGTTTGTACAACTCAATAGGCCGGGATAATGCAGGAGTTCCACTCAGTAGAACTGCATACTGGGCTTTCTGTAATTATTAATAGCAATAAAGGTTTATACGATAAGTATCTGATAAATGTTATCTCTATTCACATGCAAAGATGGGGATGATCAGATATAATGTACGAAAGAAGGTTCCCTGTGGTGGAAAATAAAGAGAGGGCGTGCAAAAGTTGGGTTCAAGAGATATTATCAGATCAGTAGATCAATGCAATCCTCAAAGGTTAAAATGAAACTGCTCAAGATACATGTCATTTCGCTCATGACATACCGCCAAACAAAACCATAATGAAATGATAAAACAACTAAAAAAACAAAGCCTTCACCAGAAACTGTTGGGGTTCTTACATGACTTCTTTTCTACCATTCAGCTCTGCTGAAGGGCGATCTTTTATATTAAACTAACAAAAATCAGATCTTTTTAATTGCCTCCATCCATGTTAGTTTATGCCTGCATCTAGTACTCGTTGCTCCTTTAAATACAATCCCATGACTTTTTCTAACAGGCGGTGGTGCTCTTATTGGTCACGACTCACAAGTTGCACATATTCAAACCAATTTGGGCACAAAATATTAGCATGTAATAATTTTTATGCTTGCTAAGTTAAATTTTATGTGTAGAAGGCCTTATGATGTAGGAAAATTTAAAGATCAAGTCCAAATTTTGTTGAAGCGTCCTCATCCTGTGGAAATACTAACTTCGATAGATAATTTTGTTAGGGGATTAGGACATTAAATCTAAATTTTAAAGTCTGGTTTGAATTTAAATTATAGGAGTTTGATTTGAATTTCAATTCTATAATAGAATTATTGTAAATTGGAGTAGAATCCGAAGTTTATTTGTATTAGGAATTTTAGTAGAGATAGGATTTTAAACCTGATATATATGGATTTTGCTTTATTGTAATCAGACTGAAAATTTATGAAAACTTGAGAAAAATGAAGCATGTGACTTGCGAAGGCGTGAAGCCGTCGTTATCTCGAATGTTAGATGTCTGTGTGTAAAATCGATCTAATATTATTTATCTATTATCTTTCCTTATCAATTCAATCTTCTGTTCTGCTAGTCTTATTTTCTTTGCAAAAAGAAGCTGCTACCTTCTTACTCCATAAAAGGGAAAAATAAAGCCTAGCTTTTTTTTTAATCAAAATCCTACACTGCAGCTCAAACCAAAGCAAGCAACAGCCAGATCAATTTGCATCCATCTATTAATTCACATCAATGTGACATCATCATCCACTATAACAAAAAAATAAAAAATAAAAAAATAAAAAAAAGCACAAATTCTGATTGATTTCTTCTTTCTCCTGGACTTTGAGTCTGAAGAACCCAAAGGCTCTTGTTTACACTTCCTTTTGTCACTGATTATTTTGTTCTGCATCACCTTATACTCCAGGTTTTCTCCTGTTGCTTTCTCTTTACCTTTTAAAGAAAGAGTAGGGGAAAACTTTATTCCAGAACATTGTGCCACCCATAGGAGAAAATTACTAAGAATCTTGACTCTGATGATTTACTATTGTACAAGTAGTCCTTTTATCAGATAACCACTATAAGTAAAAACTTAAGCAGATAGGCAATGGGTCATTATTTCATAAGTTGAAAATAGCAGACAATACTGGAAAAATAGCAAGGACTATCATTATCATGATTTCCTTCTCTAACCTTACTTTAATTAAAACAAATTACTTTATTAAAACATCATTAGCATATTTTTCCATGACCATGAAATATGGAGAGGCTAGCAACAAGATAACTAAATTTCCATGACCAAGTTCCCAGATTAAAAAAATTTTAAATCAACAGTTAGCCTCAATTGTAACAATGTTCATCACAGGACTTGTCCAGTGTGATGTGAAGAAATGCCAAACCTGAATAACAGGAAGAGTAGCACTTGTTCTCTTAGCTTGAGCATTCTTCAAAAAATGTGACTCGTCAGCGATTACAATCTAAACCAGCACCAGATTTTAAAAAAAAAGTGAGTAGCAGGCTCAAGACCAAAACAAGGATAAGTAAGCAAGCACACAAAAGACAAATGCGCACAGATACACAACACAGAACAAGAGAGTTTTCCCTCCAAAAAGGATTTCGATCTTTCCATTCAAATTGCGCATAACTCCATTCACCTTGATCTAGAAGCTTTATAGTGCAGAAAACCAAATGCAAAAAGCTGTGTCTATGCATGTAGTGGACAGAAAATAGATAGCTAAATTACCAAGTTCGAAAATCCAAAAGACAAAAACTGGTGTGCAAGGGTTTGAAAGTCTTCAAATCAACTGTTAAATTCTCCATAAACCATTAAACAAAATTCTTTTTGGATGCCCATTTGGTAGTCACTTGATGCATAGGGGAAAAACTCCTCGCGTTTCAGGCTTGAGTCTAGGATTTACAAATGTTGTAGATGAAGATCAATGAAGTAACCTTGCAATATGAATTGAGCATCTTGTGCTTGGATGAGAAGAATTTGCTTTCAGGGACTCAC
>BQKN01000814.1:197331-217201 GCA_022839385.1 Asparagus kiusianus
TATATATATATATATATATATATATATATAAGGAAAAGAAATTGCTGATTACCTTAAACTCAGAAGCCATAATTATATTTTGGAACTTAAGCATCGCATCATAAGAGACTATGTTGAATATGCCACTGAAGCTAATATCTGCCTTTACATTTGAGCGCAATATCGTAAATCCTCCTCTGCTTGCTGCTCCTGTTGAAGATAGAAGTATCTGCATACAAAACAGCCCACCATTACATCAGTTCTAAGGTATATTCTACTGTACACTTGCATGTATGGATTGAATGGAAAGGGGAAATAGGGGTGGCCTTAATAATGATTGAAATTTTCATTAATAACTAGGTTGTAATCAAAGTATAAAATTTCTGACTCCTACCGCATAGTAAGGATTCACATCAAGACAACCAAATTACAACTATAAGCACCCACGTCTATGTATTGCTCCATCATACATTGTTAAAGAGAAGAAGTGTAAGTGCATGAGGTCTTTTATCACACTACTGAAGACTCAAGAGCTCCTGTATCAGTTTTAGTGAAACATAGCAGGTCTTTTATCACCATCAAGCTTCGACACATAGGGCGTCACTTAGGTTGTCTTATAGCAATCAACAAGAATACACATAATAGTTGGGACCATGAAATTTTCAGATAATTTATTATCCTTCAACATACATATATCCGGCTGTTAATATAACAATTTATGCTCCATGGTTCAATAATCTAAGTCCATCAGGTCCCATCACCAGTTGAACAAAAGTATATTTCTAAATGCTTTAGCACTTAAGCCAGAAATCAGAAGAATAATATTTGTATTGCATAGGGACATAATGAACCACAACAGTACTTCTATACATATGATCATTGTTGTCATCTTAGCCTCTTCCAATCAAAAGATGTTCTTGGCTATAAAGTGAAACTTCATTTCCAGAAGGCTTCCTGAAAAATAAATTGACAAAAACTTTTCACTTCCATGTATGGTTGAGACCAATTCTAAGAGGGTATTCCTGAAGATCCTCGAAAGAAGGGCTTATTGAACTAGATAGTAGGCAAGTTGGCAGGTACTGAGAAATCAATTATTGGTTATGCAGTTTAATTTAAAGCAAAAAAGGAGCAAACCTCCAAGTATCTCCAGATTAAGAAAGAGTCCAGAAGAGACCAAACACAAAACATAAATTCCTTCTCAATATATCACAAGATCTGAGTGTGTTTACGTGTGTGCACATGTTAGGGGGATGAGGCTGATCTGGGTAGGAGGGCAAAAGAACATGTCATATGGTGAAATGCGAAAGAACCAAAGCATATCATATGATAAAACAGGTAGAATGTATCACGAAACTTCTAGTTCTGTCACGGTATCTTAAACATGTGGGCAGATGACACTTCTTTGACACTGGGGATACGCACTTGATCACTTACTAGATGCGTCCTCAACTTTAAAATATTTGT
This sequence comes from Asparagus kiusianus, assembly GCA_022839385.1. Taxonomy (NCBI): domain Eukaryota; kingdom Viridiplantae; phylum Streptophyta; class Magnoliopsida; order Asparagales; family Asparagaceae; genus Asparagus; species Asparagus kiusianus. The sequence goes on from BQKN01000814.1 coordinate 198,775, forward strand.
TATTTACTATTTTCCTAGAACTCCCTCAATCGGGTTGTTTCCTGTTAGTCGCTCAAATTATGTTTATTTTCATACTGATCCCAGAATCATTTACTTTACACCAAGTTAGTACCTCTTGTTACATTAAAATACTAATGCTCAGAATATTTCATCAATTCTAACTCAGAATGAAGTTAAAGCGAATTTACCCATCTACTAAACCACATCCTTGCTCCTCCACAAATTATCTGCAATTGTCATCTTTCCATCCCAACTCTATTAACACGGCCAAGAACCAAACACATCAAGATTCACATCATAGCAGCTTTTCCAATGTAATTTTTTAGAGGATGTCATATGTCCATGTATAAACCAGCAAAAAACTAGGAGTAGGACATTAACAATTTTGGCACTGACATTGCAGTAAAACTGAAGGATGTCCACATCTTCTTTGATCGACTTATCGTACAAAAGTTAAAAATAGAGAGGACTTGTTAGCAATTAAGGACCCAATTGATTAAACAAAATTTAAGAGACTAGATCCAATTTCTAAGAAGAATCCCATTGACCTCTCTTTCAGCCCAAAAATGCACTCACCTCATTCTCTTAGGACAGTAGTCTAGCAATGCACTATAATGTTTTTCCTTTGCTCTGGCTTCTCTATTTTTCTCATTCCAAGTTTGCTTCAGTCCTTTCCTCTCCTGTTGCGAGAAGATTTTTGTTGATCTCTGACCACTACTTGTCATTCAACTAATTGGGACATTTTCAATTTTCTGGGAACTTTCAACATCGAAAAATATACAAAAACATTAAGACCATCTATTCTCAATTCTACATAATCTGATAATGTGGTCCTAATCAGAGGTATCAATACATGCTGCCTAACCTGCTAAACCCATGCATAAGAGATGCATGTTTTGAAAAAACAATGTGATAAGAAGCTCATCACAGACGAAAAAACTTATCTATGACTAGCAATGAAAACATAGGATACTGACATTAATTTTTTAAGTTAAAGCATCAATGTTATATATCATATATAAATGAGGCAGGCCAGTCCAAATGGTGTTTATTACATGCATTATTATACAGGATGTACTAGAGAATGACACAGGTAAGAATTCAAAACAAGAGAAAGGATAAAGACTTGTAAAGGTGATCAGATACATGCCAAGATATCTTCTGCGGGAACGTTGAGCCATTGCTGAATCATCTGCAAAGAAAATTAGACAACAGAGAAATTGATCAGTTCATATAAGTCTACATTATGAGTTATAAACTTGGCAAGACACAAACAGAAAGAAAAATTATATGATGCCAGACGCAGAAGAGCTTACAGAAGCCCAATGTAAACGCAAGGAAGAGGGGGTAATAACAAGAACTGGCCAGGACTCACGAACACAAGCAGTAAAAGCAATTGCCTGCATAGATCAAAAAGGTTTTAAAGAAAGAAAGTTTAGCCATGAGGTATCTGTCTGATAAAAAAAATTGAGAAATAGAAAGCTGAGGCACAAGATATATGTTTGACCAAATGAACCCAAGTTTAGGAGACTGAGCTCAACTCTAGTACGTCACTTAATAGAAGCTACAGCCAAAGCTATCATTCCTATGGCCATGGAGTATCTCTGATATCATCTTCAAATTTACAAATGAAGTTGGAAACTTGGAAGGATCGTTTGCTGAGCTGAATTCGGAAACTAAATTAAAACAAACGACAGCCTAACTTATCATTAAGACATTGCAAGTTTTCAGAAACAAATCAAGACAAACTAAGAAAATTCTCTTCGTATTTAGAATTCTTGATAAACCACAGCAATCTACAAGCGTACAAGACATAGTCAAGTCACTGCATTGAACAAGTTGGGATTGGCCTGACATGTTATGCCTCTAATCATACCAGATTGCAACTTAGCAATAGCTCATTTAGAAATTTCTAGGAACTCTCTGTAAACTTAAGCATTAGTAGCTATCAGCTGAAAATAATTGGACATTTGTAAAGCAGTCCAAACTCATAAATTAGGATCTTTCTGAGAAGTACGATTCAGGGTAAGCAGAAGAAAGAACTAAGAGATTTGGGGGACAGAGTTTGTGCCTGTAATGTCTTTCCCAGTCCCATCTCATCAGCTAAAAGCACCCTTCCACCATGCTGCAACACAAACCTAATGCAGATATATAACGGATTAATATCACATAAGAAGGCACTCAGGTTGTGAGTACAAAATTGCAGAAATTGTTGCGTATGACATCATGTTGAAAATGCATTTTCCTAGTATAACCTTGTAAGCAAATCAAGGCAATGTCACGACCATAATCATCATATGACCTCTAAAAAGGTGAAAATACCTAGTTTTGCAGAACATCCTGTTCAGAGGTTTGGCAACTATGATGAGAACAATAAGATGTTAACCATTAATGGTTTATGCATTTCATCCCTACTGAACAAGAGTAAGCAGAAGTAATAATACAACGAACTAAGTACACATAAATAAGTTATGCAGTGATTAAAAATTACAAACGAAAAAAGACTATATGAATGCAATTTAGTTCTAAATGAACAAAAAGTGATACAGTGAACCAAAAAAAAAGAGAAAACTTTATACTTTGTTCGTTTTCTTCAACCATATGACCTAGTAAAGGTAGCAAACGAAAAAACAATTTGTTGCTCTTTTCCTCTAAAAACATGTCAAACTTTCAATTCTTGTAAATACAATTTTCTTAATCAAATAAGAAATAGCATGCACATACCTAACTCCTTCTCGCTGAAAGGGCAGAAGTTTAGATTCAATATAGCTTGGCATTTTATCATACAGAGCTGCTCAGAATATTAGAAAGTTAGTGACCAAGTAAACTAATATAAAGAACTACATTTAGTAAGCAGTGTCCAGCAGCACTCTAATATATGTTTTAAAGGCTCTGTGCAAAGTACAATGTATCACAGATAAATCTCCAATATCTTTCATCATTTGCAAAGCCCCTTGATCAGGAATTAACAAATAGAATAAACAAGAAAGAGCTGAGAGATGTACATTTCTACTTGAAGCAAATATCAGATCTTTATAGAAATGAGAAAAGTAAACAAAAAGCAAAAGAGAAAATAAGAAAACAAAACTAAAAGTTCCATTTTTTTCTATAAAAGTTCATTTGCTTCATGTTCATTTTTTACATTCTGAAATTTAGTTCACAATGAGTGCTTCTCAGAAAAGATTAAAATTAAATTTCATGAATTCCTAAGAAGCAAACTCCAACTACAAGAGAGATCATATCCTCTCAATTATGTATTTTGATGAAGACAAATTAATGAAAAAACTAAAAGCTGATAAACTTTATGTGAAGTATACAATAACCTGCAACAGTACCATAATTCCCAGGACTCGTTACTGTTCAAAATCAAATTATAAATTATTATTATTATTAAGTAACAGTGTAACACAACACAAAGATGCACAGCTCATGCTTCTTGAGCCCCACAAAAGGTGCATCTTTCAGTGGAGTATAAAAAATTCAAAGTCTATCTATTGGTTGTACCAACATCAGTCAAAATATTTAAGAAAAAATAGAAATCGAGACTTTGAAAACTCTGAGGAGGGCTATGGCTATCTGCAATTCTTGGCAAGAAGAGATAAAACATGCAAAGGCACACTTCTACCATGACACGCCCAGCTAATAAAAAAATAAGATAAGTACAAAATTTTCTTGTCTAAAAGTATAGACTTCATTTTTTAAAGCATGAAATCCTTTTTTTCCAGAAAATTTTATATTTGCTAATGTTTCCATCTCTGATTTATGCATAGATCTCCACCACAACCATAGCTTTAGGCAAGTAGCGGTCAACTATGGGCACTACTAGAACATGGCTTGACCACGTTTAAATGTCAACTTAGCGAGTTAAACAATTCTAGAATGTCTACGTGATGTTATAGCATTCATTTCAAGAGCCATGGGTATTTTTTGCATATGATCTCAGAGTTCTTGGATATTTTTCCTATATGCATTGCCCAAATTGAGATCTGTTGTCACGTAAGTACTAATAAACTAGGATGACTTTCAATTAATAAATGTAAGGGCATTGAACTAATAAAACTATTGTATAATGAAAGAGATTTAACAACCAATGTCAATTGTCTCCATCGACTAGACAAAGTTTTATGGTTGATATTCATCATAAGTAAATATATAGGTAAAGTAGGGGAGCCCTCACGCAACAGTAAGAGTTATTATCGTGTTAGCTGAAGCTCCCGTGTTCGAGGTGCGGAAAAAATCTCTTATTAAAAAATGCAAGGCGTGCACAATAGACACAAACTGGTCCAGCTTCTTCCTGGACTTCTGTAATGCACCGGGCTTCACCTCTTTTCCAAATATTAAGTAAATTGTCACAATAATTACTTGCAATTATAATGCCTTAATTAATTCTAAAATATATCAATATAGGAATTTTGAGAATCATCTAACTAGTGTACAAAGGACGGAGGGAATATGAAGAGCCAACTATTAGGCAATGATGCAATGCAAATGTGTGAGGCATTAATTGTTGTTCTATATAACCATTAGACAAAATATCAAAAAAAAAAACATGACGGTATTGTTCATCATATTGAAAATTTGTAATATTATGTTTTGATTGGCCAAAACTTGGCATACCATGTTGCACAAAGTGCTCTCTTCGTGTTATATTGGCATGTCATTCTGTTCTTTGTTTCATTACGTAAAACCAATTATATGTCAGTATACAGTATTAACATATTACCTTTGAGAGGTATATTCCTAATAACTTGGCATAATACCATGCACAAGTATGAGCTGCAAAAAGAGTTGCTCTACGGGTAAAAGAAAATTCCAAACAATATTAAGACTAACTTTGCATACGAACACCTGTAATTTACATAGAAGTATCTAGTAGTAAGTTGCCCCTCCAATTTCTACAAGGTAGCTTCTCTCATTCATTCCTTGAATGCACAATATAACATAAATTATATGGAGGCCAAAGAAGGGGGAAATGATAAGACCCCCTCAACTAAATAGCTGCAAGGTGAAATGTGTACAGTATTTTCTAAATAAATTTGGCATGATCACGGACCACAACAGCATGCACTCACCCCTAAGGTCTGGAACAGCACTAGCGGCAGTAAGGGCACGGTAGACCAGAGGGTCTAGCTTCCGGACCTGGCAGATTGTACCCTTACGTGAGCTACTGGCATGAATAGATCAAAAAGAATAGGTATACATGATTGAAACAAGCCTAGGATATGGTAACTTGTATCCTTTTGTATTTCTACTTCAAGTCATTTGAATAAATCAAAAGAAGTAATATAATGATACAAAAGTTGATGTTAGAAGATAAAATGTTGAGAAAACATGACATCTTACCTCGACAACTACACCAGTTACTTGATTTAGAACCTCTTCAGCTGTTGCCAAAGAGGAGATCGGGAACATCCATACCCTGAGCATACCACGATGAAAGATTATGAAGACCAGATAGCATATAAAGCCACTTACAATGGCATAAACTACAAAGGAATGACCGAGAATTAAATAAAGCCTACAAGAACAACCTTTCTTTCCCATGCCAGCTAGCTTTGGGAATCTTGTGAAAAGCCTCTACAAGTAACTGGGGATTTGACAAACATATCTAAGAAAAAGGTTACTAAAATAATGTGGTTAGTAAATTGGCTGTAGGGCAGATAATATACCGTGTGATAGGGAAACTTTGCGGCAATGGCACCACTAGCATGTAGGTATAGTCGGACAGAGACCTTTTGAAGGTCAACCGCACTATTGTTATCTAGAAATCCAACATACAACATAAATCATCAGAATCCAATTTACCAACCAAAATAACACCTGCAGCAGTTAAAAGAAAATATAGATTAAAGCAAGAAAGCGAAAGATTGAAATACCATTTTCTCTGGATATATGCAATCTTGAAGGAGAACCTTCAACCTTGATAAGAGAAAATAAATTAGTTTAGGAGCGAATCACCTAAGAAGTTTGCAGAACTACAAACCAATGTTACTAAAGAGGTGGTAAAACATAAACGGATGTCAAAAAAAGAGAAAAAATATAATATTATGATGAATAAGTAATAAGGGGGGAAAATTCTCAAGACGTTCAATGAGAAAACCTATAATTCAACTGTTCAAGCACTACAACCAAGACGTTACGCATAGAAAATGGATCAAAGTTTGTCTACAAAGAAGACTGAAGGAAAGTTCCAACAAAATTTATTTGCAGGTTAGCTTTAATCATATGTCTTAATGCACCAGAAACCAGGAAGTCGAATTCTAGCATCCGCTGAGCAAAGAACCACATGAAGATAAGAGGAAAGATTTTTTTTTTTTTTTAATTTGAGTACAAGAAAGCAAGAGACCTGGGAGAACTCATTCTAAAAGCTAGCTAGTTGTTAGAGGAGGGAGGGAACCCAATCCCTTATAAACCCACAATTGACTAGTCAATGTGGGAATAAATGGACCTAATAAGGAAAACCTTAGTTCCTTCAATCAAATTGACCGCCCTAAGCAGGTACCGAAATGAAATTTTTCATAGAAACCCATCAAGAACAATCAAATAAAAACACTTATAATTTAAATTTCTCTCCTCAATAGAGCCTTTACTTTCTAAGTACATCCATATAAGCATTGCCATACGCCGAACAATGCAAACAAAGAGGATTTTGGCGAATAGATCAAATTGTCCGCTCTAACCAAGTACCAAAATGAAATTTTTTCCATAGAAAATCATCTAAAACAATCAACTAACAAAACTTGTAGCCTAAATTTTAAACAAATCCACAAAATCAACACGAAAACCTAAAAACTGGCCCCAAATTATGCAACCAAATACAATGCAAATAAACAAAGGGATTCTGAGGGATTTACCCTTGCATGGCAAGAATCCGCGGAGGTCGTCGACGATGGAAACTGCTCGAAATTTCTCGAAGTAGGGATCTTGTTAATGGCAGGCTGAGGAGGGACAAGAGAAGAAGAAGAGCAAGGGGCGATCGCAGGCGAGGTTTTCTTTTGTGAGAGCTTGTTAATGGCGTCTTTTTCTAAGAAATCTAAGTCTTCTGCGGTTAAACCCCAATCGTCAAGCTCCTCCATTTTTTTATTTTTTATTTTTTTGACTCCCTTTCTGGTTCCCAGAAATTTTGCTGAAGAAACAAAATAGAAGAGGTTTTGGAGGGGGATACGGGAGTTTTAACTTCTTCGGGTTTTGTGATATTTGGTTTCCAAATGTGAGGGACAAAGATAACCCAATATCACAATTATTTCAAGCCGTCCCTAACTTTAGGCCTCGTTTGGTACACGGGAATGGAGTCAAGTGAGAATGGAAAGAATGTAGGAATGGAATGGAATAGATGTGGGAATGGAATGCATATTCTCATTCTCATGTTTGTCGCGTTTAGAGAGTGGAACATGAATGACAATCTTATTCTCATTCTCTCGTTTGGTATCATTTGTTCACAAGTGATAATAAAATTTAGTTTTCTAATAATGCCCTTACCAAAACACAGAATTTTAAAAATATTAAAAATATTTTAAAAATAACTAAATAATTTATTTTTTTAGAAAAATAAGTTTTATAGAAATGATTTTTTTCCTTAGAGAAATAAATTTTTATGTAATAGTTATATTTTGTCACAACATCTCGGCAACAATTTTGGACTTTTGGCTTACAAATTGAAAAATAATTTTTATAGAAATTATTTTTAATTATAAATAATTATAATTTCACTTTTCTAACTTCTAATGCTACATGCCGACGTTAATATACTTCTTAGGAACGATATCAGAAATTTATTAAAAAATAATATTATAAGATATTGGAACTATGGTAAGGTCAGTGATATAAATTTACTTAGGAACCATGTTTGTAAATTGGAACTTGGGCATGTTATATTCATGCTTATATTTATTTATATATTTGTACTAGTAGCTTAAGATAAGATTTTTTTTATAAAAATAATTTTCATATAGGAATTTATATCTAATCGTATCTTTTAAGAAGGGTATAAATGGAAATCATTTGATTATTTTTATTCCCACTTAAGTGGGAATATCAATTCCTTGTTAAATGGTTGGGAATGACAATTCCCACATAATGTGGGAATTGATAAGAAGTGTGAATTTCAATTCTAACATCTAAAACTACATCGTGTTTGGTACGCGGGAAAAAAGAGTTGGAATTGAATTCCATTCCCACTCATTCCCGTGTACCAAACGAGCCCTTAGGGTCTGTTCGTTTGCCCCAAAAAACATGGAAAACAGGGAATTGAAAACAAATCAGGCTGCCACATAGGATCAAGGTTTCGGATGATTTCCATTTCACGTGTTCGTTACACAAGCTGATTTAGAGAAATGGGGCCTTGAAATTGGGTTCCACGTCGGAGTTTGGGAAATTGCGTTTTCAGCAGCTTTTGGCGTGAAAACGCGATGAAATCTCCACTACGCCCATTAAAATAATCGACGGGTGTTTTTCAAGGCGTGGGGGGAGAAAACTGGGAAATGCTTAGGGTTCCCTTCACCGCCTCTTCGTTCTCTTCATTCTTCCTCATTGCTCCGCCTCTTGCCGTCTCCAATGCTCTGTCTCTAATTTTTTTTTCTCCATTGCTCTTTAAGAAAACTGGGAAATAAGCCCTCAACGACCATTCATGGGCTGTTTGTGTTATCTTAGCCAGATCTAGCAGCAACGGTGGGTTTATTGGGTGATTTATACTTCTTATCTTCTTCCACTTGAGCGGTGTAGTCAGATCTACACCTGATCTGCTAGTTTTAGTCCTTGAACGGGGATTCCATCAACTTCAACTGCTTGAGGTTCGATCCAATTGCTCCTTAAGGTATCCCTTCATCAAAGAGCAAATTTGCTATAAATTAGTAACATGCATCAAATTTTAAGAGTTTATCCTCTAAAATTAACCTTGTGATTTATGGGCTTTTTCGTTCATTGCAACTGCATCTTTTAAGTGATTTATTCTTTAACTAGTCATCTTTTATCTCTAATTCACGCACTTCCTTAAGCCCCTGTTGTAGATCAGCTTTTTAAGCATATCAAAGGAACTATTAATCGAATTTTTCTGATCTTAAATCCTAACCATAACCCGAGCATGTCTATTTTCCAATATCTGAAAGCGTGTATTAAATAAGATAATTTTAATTAATTGTGAATTTTTCAAGTCTTTCGTTAAACTGTAGTCATTATTCTTAGTCTTCAGTTTGAGATAAGCAGCCAACTTCTGATCATGTCTTTAATTAATGTGTTGCATCATTACCAAAACTGATGCGTAATACCAAGTTATTCACAGGTGTTTAATAAAATTAACTGCTGTGTAAGAGTGACGTTGAACAGATCTGATAATCAGTTATTCAAAAGATGGTTTCTTTGGTAGAAATATGTTCTCCAAAGATGGTTAATCACTTGTTTCTCTCTCTAATTTTGTTTAATCACAGAAGTTATTCACTTGTGTATTCTTGACTGGTTATTTAAAAGTCCACAGCCCTACAACAAATATAATGAGAATGATAGTGAAAAGTTTGTTTTGATTCTTATTTACATATTTTAATTGATAACTAAATATTATAGATGGATGGTGATTATGATGATGAAGAGGTTGTTAAAAGAATGTGTGTTGGGGCTGCATTTTCAGTCATGGTAATTATTTTCACATTTATGAGGAGAATTAAATGTCGCCGTAGATCAATACGGTCTGGACCAAGTGCTGAGAAATTAAGGAGGGAAAAGACTAGGGCTGATTTGATGAGTTGTATATATCACGGTTATAGTGATAGCTGTCAAAACTTTGTTAGAATGCGCCCGGGTGCATTTATGAAACTAGCAACGTTAATGAGGAAACAACAACTCTTAAAGGACTCAAGGCATATAATAGTAGAGGAGCAATGCCATAACTTTGAATATTTTGGGACATAAATCCAAAAATCGTATGCTGAGAACACAATTCATAAGATCAGGGGATACAGTCAGTAAATACTTCAATAGAGTATTGCAAGCTATTTCGTGCATACAAGGCCGATTTATGAAACAAGCACCGAATGAAGTACCTCAAGAGATCCTAAGCAACCCATCATTTTATCCATTTTTCAAGGTATATCATCCACTCTACCATTTTTCCAAAACAATTCTCTAAACAAATCATAAATTACTTTAACATAGTAAGTTGTACTCCATAGGATTGCGTAGGTATGATAGATGGGACACATGTGGATGCTATGCTACCTGCTACACTTGTTTCGCGTTTCAGAGGGTACAAAGGTATCACACAAAATATTCTTGCGGCTTGTACACCAAACAAACTGTTCACTTATGTTTTAGCTGGGTGGGAGGGGTCGGCTAACGACTATAGAATCCTTCAAGATGCTCTGTCTAGACCACAACCATATGGCTTACGGGTGTACACTGGTAAAATTCTTGTTAACTCAAATTGTGATTCCTCACTAATTATTACATTATACAAATCTTATTAAAATACTGTGTAATATGTAGGAAAATATTGCTTGTGTGATGCGGGCTACACAACCCAGCCGGGTTTCATATTCCCATATCGTGGTGTTCGTTATCATCTAAAGGAATTTACGGGAAGAACACCTCAAAATAGGAGGGAGCTATTCAATCTTTGGCATTCATCTTTGAGGTCAAAGATTGAAGCTACCTTTGGTATATTGAAGAATCGTTTCAAGATTCTCACCGCAAAACCCCACTACCCTTTCCCCGCACAAGTTGACATCGTTCTGGCATGCACGGTTCTCCATAACTACATTGCAACAGTTGATCCCGAGGATGAATTGCTCAATGAGACCATTGACATTGAAGAGGAGGACGTCGAAGAGGAAATTAATGAAGAAACCAACGTTATGAATTTCACGCAGTCCCAAACAGTAAGAGAATAAAACGCCTCAAAGGATGAGTGGAGGTCTCGTAGAGATCAAATCGCATTGGACATGTGGATTGATTATTGTAGTAAATATCGGCATAGTGACACTCACGAGTCTGCCTTGTGATTTGCTACTGTAGTCCTGAGGTTTTTATAAGTATTTTATGTTAGTTGGTCGTGTAACTTATTAATGAGCTAACTTGCAGACTATAATACTGTTGTGCGACTTTATCTATTTATGATTCACTTAGTTTCTGTTGCTGTCCTATCATTTGCAGTGTAGTCATATGTTTGTTATTTATCATTTTGGGGGTAACAAATTACATTATTCTTATCCCACTATCATTTTTTACTAGGTAAGAGTGACACTATTATTTGCTTACTATGCCATTTGCGGTCAGTAATGAAATGGGTAATATATTATATGTTAGCTTTCTTGCTACATGCTTGTAATGTCATCTATTACATATGAGATCAGTAATTGTCTGATGTTGTTATCTGATCTGTTGCAATCATTGGATAGTTTCCACTTTGTCATTACTTTTTATGACTCACATATGACTTTTTTACATCTGAATTTGTTGAAATATAGGAAATGGGTGAAAAATCATCCTCCGAACAGAATAATTTGGGCAAAGAGGTGACTTTCACTCACTCCCCAAATTCAATGGCCCCACCAACATCTCATGTGTTCCCTGCAAGCATTGGCTTTCCCCACAGTGTCAATCCCATGTTCCAGTCAACCTCGCCCTTTGTGCAATCACCGTCAGGTTTTCCAAATGTGCCTCACTACGATGGTAACTTTTTCCCTATGCAACACCCCATTTCATCTTACATGCACATGCTCAGTAGTCCACCACCTTTGCCACAAACTTTTCAAGGCTCCAATTCATCCGGGCAAATTCATTCTCCAGCTAGTATTACAGGGACTACTTCTGATTTAGGAAACAACAAAAGAATTGTCAGGGATGAAGTAGTAGCAACTTCTGCTTGTTCGCCAAGAAAAGGCAAATCCCTTGCCCATAAGAAAAGAAAAATCCCACTTGAGCTTGAAGCTGCAAAAGTTGGCCCAACCAGATGGTGGACCTCTGCACATGATGATGTGCTCATACCCTTCCTCGCAAGTTTGGCCAAGTCTGGTCTTAAGCCAGACAAAATCTTTAAGCAACATGCATTTGCAATGGCTGACGCTGAAGTGAACAAGCAGTTTGGTACTTCCTTTCAAATGAAAAGTGTTATAAACCATATGAAAACAATCCGTTCTTGGTTTCAAGACATGCAGGCTGCTCGTAACATTAGTGGTGCGGGTTGGGATGAAGAAACTCAAACGATCATGTTGGATCCTGAGAGTTTTGATACGTGGAATGAGGTAAATGCTATCCAAAAATATTTTTTGGCTTTTGATTCTTTCTCCTACACGTTGGTCAAATGATGTATATTGATGCGTGCAGGATAAAAATAAGAGTAAGCTTAAGATTACATTAATAAGCCTCTGAAGCACTATGAGAGCCTAGCAATCATTTGTGGGGATGATCAAGCAAGAGGTAAGTTTGCTAAGGTAGCAATGGAGAAATTTGGGGGTCAGGAGCCGATTAACCTTGCAGGTGATGACGATGAGGATGTTAGCATTCATATGACCCAAATGTCCCCTTACTCAGTCAACTTAGTAGATGAAGATAATCAATCTGAAAACAACAATGTTAGGTCAACCAGCAAGGACAAACAGAAGAAAATCCCTTCGGCTAAAGGGAGGGGGAGGAAGGCCCCATACGAGCAAGAGATCATGCAACAAATGGTTGAGGAAGTTAAACATTTTTCTCATTCTCTAAATCTTATTAATCTGCACTGGACAGAGAAATTGTCGAAAGCTATCTTCAAGCACAAGGATACTTACACAATAGAATTCCTTGAGCTTTTTTATGATCACATTTTTGAGGATGAATCCAAGGCCAGGCATTTTATAGGTAAGAGTGACTTCGGCCAGAGAGCTTTGTTGGAAAATTTCAAGAAAATGCAAGATGGGAGGAGCTAGTTTGACAATTCAGGTACTTAGTTTGATCTGGTGCTTGAACGGTCGTGCAAGCTATCAGAAATAATCCTCGCTCATTTCTTTACCTATTGTTATTTACAGGGTCATTCTGGAGATGGTTGGGACATATATATTTTGCAAATTTTGGCCTAACAATGATGTTGTTATTTTGTAAGAACTGCTAGGTGGTGGGTATGCATGTATATTTTTTGGATACGTTGCTCTGTAGCTACGTTTGTGATTTATGATGCAACCGTATGTATGATGATTAGTGCTGCTTACGTTGTAGTTTTCTCAATTCTTACTTCAAGTGACATTGCTTTTTTGCCTAATTTCAGGTGAACGTTGGTTTAATGCAATTATATGAAGGTGTCCCATTCATCGTTAACACAAGCTGGTATGACAAGCTGTCACTATCTGCATTTTACTTGCATGGTGCTATGATGAGGTCATGCAAAATTTATATGCAATCACATGTAGCTTAACAATGTCAAGGCGAGGCATGTTCTTGTTAGCCACAGGCATTTAACATTTATTGCAACCTTAAGTTGTTATAGCTACATTGTACTTGCATATCTGAATTTGTTGATGAAGAGCCTGAGCATTGTTTTTTGGGTAGTTTGTATATGCATGAATTACTTGTGCAATGATGACTGTCTTTTTCCTGATATTCTTCACCAGTAGATAGTACATGCAATGTTTTGGCGAGGCAATCCCAACATTTACATAATGAGCTAAGGAGTAACATGTATAGGAATGCAGCCAACATTGTGATGCAATTGTTTACTGGTGTGGGATATATGATAATGTAGACATATATCTGAGCACAATTTGTCAAACTTTATTTATCATTCTCACCATTGGATAATACCTTACCATTTTTAATATAAAGGTGTAGAATTGGATTAGTAGCACTTTGAAATATATAACTTTGTTTGTCATGCTTTCATTGTGTAACAGCCGTAAATTTTGATACGTATTTAAATAAATTTTACTAGTATTTAAAATATCAAACTTTATTTTATTAATATTTTTCTTAATTTCTGGAATGTTATGAGTTTTTAAAAATAAATAAATAAATAAATAAAAATATATAGTCCTGAAATTATTAATTCTGTGAAATGTTAATTTATAGTTACAATGTATATATTAAATAACTATTTTAACTATTGATACTATTAATAATTTTGTTATTTTGAGCTTGGTACTTTAGTACATATACAAATATGTGAACACTTAGTTGTTAATTATTTATTAATAATATTATTATGAATATCTTGCAAATATATGTCATAATCTTCTCCCTCTTAATTTCCTCTAATTTGAATTTGAATTCTTTCCAAATTCTTTTCCCAATCAGCCTTAATCACTTCCCAATCACCCCCTTAATCACATTTATTCTATACCATTTCTCTTCTCAATCACCAATCACACACGCTGTCAATCATTGGTTCTTTCTAAAAAAATGCTTTTTTATTCCCTGCTCTCTCTCTTCTATTATTCAAGCCCAGCACCTCAAGCCTCTCTCTCCTCCTCTTCATCTTCCCCAACCAACCGCCTGAACCCATCTCCACCACCGAACCCGACCACGGACAACCCCTCTTCGCGTCGCCGGCGAACCGCACCACCTCCTCCTTCCGCTGCTCGAGGCTGCGCCAACCGCCCAAACCCGCCGCTCGAGCTCCCTCCGGCCTGCACCGCCGCCAGCGCCTCCTGCAGCCTCAGCAACCCCGCCGCTCCTCCTCAGCCGCTCACCTCAGGCCGCCTCCTCGACCCCTACAGCACCAGGCCGCCGCCCTGCCCAGATCCAGCGAGCCGCCAGATCCCTCAACTCCGACGAGCTGCGCCGACAGTCCCCTGCTCCTCTCCCTCATCTCCCGAGCAGCCCTCGCCGCTGTCTCCTCCCCGACATCGACCGCCAACTCTGTCGACTCCCCGATCTCCCGAGCTCACTACCTTCCTCCTTGGACTCAGTCGAGCTCGTCGTCGCGCTACCGCTGACGCCGTTAGCCACACTCGCAGCCGACTCGTCGTAGGCAAGATCCCTCTTGCTCGTTGACTCGTTAATTTATATTTTTATCTCAATTATGAATTTATTACGTATGTGCATAGATTAGTTTGTGCGGATATGATATTGATTGTGTGGTTGTTGGAAATTTTACGATGAATATATATTCTGCGAACGATGAATAAGTATGCCAAAAATATAGTTTATGGTTAATTCCGTGTTGTTTGAAAGGAAGAATATATTTATAGAGTATTTTCAGAATTATTTATAATGAGGAAAATATTTTAAAAGGAATTATTTCGAGAAAATAATTTGTTTTGGATATGGAGTGTTTTTGAATAATTGTTATGATTAAAAGAATTTTATTTTAAGAAAAAGAGTATTAGATTATTTTATAAAATATCATAGAAATCATTTATAAATTAAAAAGTACTACTGTTCATAAATAATAATAGAATATATTTTAAGAAGATTATTTTAGAATTTTATAGTGAGAGATAACTTTAAAGGAAATTATTGTTAGAATTAATAACTGAGATTTCGATTTTCGTGTGCAAAACATCTGTTAATTGCAGTGTTTTCAAAGGCGCGCGCCTCATGCGCCTTACGATGTGGGGCGGTGACGAAGCGCCCCACATCTGATGCAGCAACGCCTTTTGCGCCTCGCGTACATCCGTACTTTGTGTAGGATGCATGTAGTACACTTCTTCATATAGTTTTGTTTGTTAACATTTCAATCGAGTCTTTATACTTGATATTCCATATCCCAAAAAGAAAAATAAATCCAATAGGCTTTTTTAATAACCTTCAATTGAGGACCATTACTAATCCTTAGTTTGGATATGTCTTGATTTAACATTTGATTTAAAAATTTATGAAATTTGCTACTATGTTGGGTGTTAGAATTAGAAATTAGCAATATATTATGATTTTGTAGCAAGATATTATTTATCATGATATTTTTCATGTAAATTCTAAAAACATGTTCTTTCGCGCTTGATTACATATATTGAAATATTATGTGTGTGGTGTGCGCCTCGCATCACTCGGGCGCGCGCATCGCGTTACGCTTTGCGCATGTGCGCGTAAAGATGCTTTACGCGTCGTATTGCGCCTCGCGCATTGAAAACACTGGTTAATTGTAGTTTCATCTTGCATTGTTAATAGTAGCTTTACTCTCGTATGTTTATTGCATGAGATCACGATCCCTGTTCACACTTCATGACAATTGACACTTAGCTTAACTGTATTTATTATTCCATGTTGAGAATCATGAGAAGTACATGACTTTAGTGATATGTATGACACAGTCAGGATCTAGAATCTCGTGTGTAGTCGACCTGGAATTATGAGAATTGGGGTGAGAAGTCTTGGTCCATGTGAGCGGTTAGGATTGTTGATGTATATTCCGGGCTCGCGCCAGTGAAGTTTGTGTAGTCACCGGGGTGGGCCTGAGGATTGAGATATTATGATTATTGTTCGCGGGAAAATCTGTTGCTTTCTTCATTGTTGATATCATTGTACACTTTAATAATCGTTTATCGAATTACAAAGATCCGGTCTTTTTATAAGAGCCGGTTACAATGAAAATCAAAATACAAATAAAGAAAAATTACAACTTGTTTCCTTCTTTGTCGAACGAATCGCGAGCTCCTGTTATGCGGTCACTCGCTTTGGTGGGTTCTCTGCCTGCGCCGGGGTTGTTTGCCGTGGACCACCGTGAGATCTAGATCCGGTCGGATCTACGCAGTATAACGGGTATTATCCCACCAAGGAGATAATAGCCGGGAGGGATTGTTTCACCAAGGAAACAACCGCTCGAATCTCGGGATCTAAGAACCAAGCTTAGATCCGGAGTGTACCTACGTAGATCTGAGGATTTGAGATCCGGTTCTCTCGAACACTTGCCTTATTTGGCGTTGATGATCGCCGAGCACCAGATCTGAATGAGGGAGTCCCCGAAGTCCTAAAGTTTGAGTCTTTTTAGATCTGAATCTCCAATCCAGCAGGGCTTCGCCTCCTCCAAAATCCAACCTTTGAACCAAATGAGCACAAGGCCTATTTATAGGCACTCAGAATTGTGCATTTGCACAGTTCTGTGCCTAGCCACCCCTGGGTGGCTCGGCCATGGCCGAGCCACCCATGGGTGGCTCGGCCTTAGCCGAGCCACCTCAGGGTGGCTCGACCTTGGCCGAGCCACCTCAGGGTGGCTCGGCTAGGGCCGAGCCACCTTGGGGTGGCTCGGTTTCGGCCGAGCTCCCCGGGTGTTGTCCGTTTCGTCCGTCGTTCGGGTTCCGTCGTTCGGGTTCCGATTCGTTGTTGATTTGGACTTTGATTCGGTTGTGTGGTTGACTTGTTCGGATTTGATTTGTTGATCCGATTCCTGATTAGGCAGTAAACCCACTTTTGAGTTCGAATCCGAAGCTTGATTTCGATTCGATCACGATTCGTCCGAGTCTGCATTTGGTTGAATGACTCGTTGATTAATTAACCCGTTGGCTTGATTCCGCACGCGGTTGGATTCATTCCATTGTTTACGTGCAGTTTGTCGGCTTCGTAGCCTCGTTATCCCGCTTCGTCGTGTAATCATCCGGCTTCGGTGTTACGGACTAACGGTCGTGCTTGGATACGTCGCCCGATGGTCGATTTTGGTCGAATTAGCGTCGTCGAGCTGTATAACGGGACCTATAGGCAGTTTTATACGCCTACAGATACCCCCTCCAAAGTATTTCAGCCTCGTTCTTTTATAGAAGAGTCTGGAATACTTTGGATGTGATTGTCCCAACCTTTAGTCGGTATAACGGGACTTTGAAATGGCTTCTGTTCTGGATTCCTTCAATTCCTTCAGGCTATTCGGTGCTTTGTAGAATGCATGTAGGGGTTCCGGTGCTGCATTTATTGTCTGACCGTCGTCAGAATTTTGAACTTGAAGTCGATCCTTGATTTCTTGCTTTTTTAGCTCGAGTTGGTTGCTTCAACATAGAACTGATCATCGATTGACTGCATTGAATCTTCATTTACAACGCGTTGTCCGGCGTTTGAACTTTATTGCGACGCGTTGTCCGGCGTCCAGGCTTCATTGCGACGTATTGTTCGACGTCCGACACAGTTTATACTCGTACGTCTGCTGGAGTATACACAGTTTAAGCTCTTAAGGTATTGGAGCGTGGCGGATACTCGAGTCACGAGACCAACCCATAGAATTGATGCATCAATGACTCGTACTTATAGAATTTTTGGCAAATTCTCAGCCATCAACGGATTTGATGAGCCTTTACCGACTACCGTTTGAGTCGTGCTAGCATGCGGATTGTTTAAGTCCGTTCCGCATGTGACGTTAAGCTAAAAGAGTTAACCCTTTTAGCGCTACGATATTGAATACGTAGACTTCGTCTTTCTCCTGTGAAAAGACTAAACAGCAACGTGTATGAGACGTTGACTTAGGATTTTTGGCAAATCCTTAGCCTTCAACGGATTTGACGTGCTCTTACCGATTACCGTTTGAATCGGGCTTACATGCGGATTGTTT
>BQKN01000814.1:223604-250527 GCA_022839385.1 Asparagus kiusianus
CAGCCTCTACGGAAGAGCGACTTCCTGTTTGGTGATTCTGTCGATGACCCAGAAGCCGTATTCATTGACGCTGAGCAGTGGCTCCACAAGACCGGCAGTGGCTTCCTATACTTGCCGGAGATTCCTCGGCATCACTCATTGACTGAGCTTAGGCGTCAGGCTGTGACACGGGAGATGTCGTGGCGCTTGACGGAGGATCATGAGAGCGTCCATTGCGGCTACGTCACACATCAGGCAGCTCCTGGCTCGAGCAGGAGTCATATCACCGGATTGCATCCCGGGGTGCTGGGACTAGATGCGCCACCACGTAACGAGCTCCTCGCCATCACTTCTACTTTGAGGAACCGTCTTGCTGCTCTAGGACGTGAGATGCCCGCGACGCGTCACAGGTTTTATGGTTGGGTCCACTCTTCGGACAAGTCTTGGTGGACCCGTATGACGACATATGTCTTCAGCCGATGGGGCGAAGAGTTGCACGCTTGTGGCTTATATGCAGCTATCCGTGCCACCATGTATGGCTTGCCGATCAGTTTGAGGCATTTTTGTGCTTTGTTCGAGCTATATAATCCAGACTCGAACACTTTTCTGACTCGGCAAGGGGAGTTGGGCTTGGCTCTTCATGAGATGCACAGGATTTCTGGATTGCCCATGGGACAGATGCTATACCAGGAGTACTTTCCCTCTAATCATGAGTTAAGCCAGCTGAAGGATCGCATGCCCGACCGTTATGAGACCCTATGGGACCTCACTTGTCATTATCACATTGCTTTGGCGCAGTCTGAGCCTTTAGCAAAGAGAACCAAGGTATGTGTGAGTCTGAGGCAGTTTGCCAATTATCTGTTCAGGAATCTGGAGAGCAGCTCCGGCGAGGATATTTGTGAGTTAGCCACACTCACTCCCTCAGAGGTGAATAATCTAATGAAGAAGACCGACTCTCATTCTTATACCGCTAGCAGTCCTGAGGGTGGTTTCTCCGCAGGGACCAAGTTCAGGTCATTCTTATGGCATGCGACCGCCCCGATCCGACCGATGACTCTTCTTGCCGGCTTTCTTGCTATCTGGTTGAAGAAGTGTGTGGTTTCATATCAGTCTTGCGACGCCTTGCCACTGGAGGTACTTTACCCAGCAGTTCAGCTCGCCTATAAGAAAGATCTTTCACTTCTTCCGGCGATGGTGACTAACATTCATCGAGGACTTTGACAGCTTTCCAGTGCTTTCACACGGAAGGAAACCGATTCGCCAGGTCAGATTCCCACTCTAAAGGTGGAGCTTCCATATGCTTATTTGATGGCTTGGTTCGTCCTTCACCGTTCAGACATGATGTCAGTGCCGAACACCATAGATCACTCTGTTCCCCTGTTACAGTTGCTTGAGAATGGCAGGTGGGAGGGCCGCGGATTCTCTGACATCAGACAGCAGCTGCAGGTCCACAAGTGTTGGGCATTCTCCACTTGTTTTCCGCAGTTCTCCGGCCGATACGGCGAGTGCTTGATAGATGATGAGAAGACGAGAGAGTACCGGACTCACTTAGACATCGGCTGCTTCAACTGGCTAGTGAACATTAGGCCCGGCTATCTGATCTTCCGGGTGAGGGATCAGTGCTTCATAGAGCCATATCTACCTTGCCGATTTGCTCGCCAGTTTGGCTATGATCAGCTCTACATCGGGAATCCTCGTCAGCAGTTTCGGACCCATAGTGGTTTGGTAGACGGTCTCCGTGCATGGTTGTGGACCGTGACTGGCTATACCGGTGCTAAGTTCAGCCTCCCGAGTATTGACCGGCAGTTGAACCTTACTTTCTTGAGCTGCAAGTGGTTATTAGCAGCTAACAAGACTGTCCCCGTGAAGCCGATTGCAGAGATAGAGGCTGAGGAGGCTTCTCAGCTTGATTCCCGTAGGATTCGGGAGAACGCTCGGGCACAGAGGATACGGAACAAGACTCACCGGATTGATGAAGAGGGCCAGAAGACATTCCATTCCACAGACGAGGCTTCAGGCGGAGATCCTGAAGATTATGATGACTCTTCTGAGCGAGGTTTGTACTTCATCTTTTCTTCTATCTTCCAGAATCATTGAACTAACTGTGGTTTGATGTTTCAGGGACCACAGCCGACCAGGATGAAGAGTTCCGTCCTCCTCCCCGGGTGAGACCTTCGATCCCCATTGCTAGGCGGAAGAGATTGGCCCGTAAGCCACGTGCAGCTTCCCAAGCCTCAAATATGGATCTGGCTGGTGACGATCCTGCTAGTGACAGAGGTAACATCTATCCCGAGGACCATTCCCTTGGTTATTCAGCACATTGACTTATACTTTTCCATCTCTATATAGGAGTGCGTGGAGAGAGTCCCGATCCTATTCCTGTATCTCCCGATGAGTTTGACCCACCACCCCCTGTAGAGAGGCCTACAGGGGTTGCTGACATCAGAGAGGAGGTCAATGTAGGACCTGATTCCGTGAATCAAGGTACATCTAACATTGACAACGTATTTCTTTAGATAATACACCAATGAATTTGGGGTATCCTCTAAATGTTTTCTGCTTCTTGCTCCTTCAGATAATTTGCAGGAGGCGAATCTTGGAAATGAAGAGGCTGATGCGCCCAGGAAAGGTAATTCATTCCCATTGGTTGTGGTCTCTTCATTCTTCTTTGGCACTTACATTCTTTTATGTCAGATTTCTCCATTGATGATTTTGACGAGGGAAGCTTGTTTGCGGACACTCCTATGATGCGCTACATATATAGCTCTCCTCAGATCGATGACCAGTTACCAGGGGATATGTTTTCTGAGCCCGCTTTCGCTGAAAATCCCGAGGATGGTTCCTTCGAAAGTATGTGCCTCTTTTTGAGTCAATTATAGGACTAGCCAATTTTGACTAATACGGCTATAATGAGACGCCTCTGTGAATTCCTGTTTTGAATTTGACAGGAGCTTTTGCTGAGGAAAATCCTATTGAACCAGCTGCGAGATCAACTCCACCAGTTGATACATCTGCAGCCGTCACATCTTCACCACTACCCCCAGCGGCTCGGGAAGGTATGAATTAAGTAACTGAAAGTATTACTCATTTATTTCTCAAGGCCACTTTTGACAAATTTTTCCTTCTTTGTGTAGGGGTTTCTTCTCGGCTCCATGTCCTTGTGAAGGAGTTGCTATCAGATAACGATCCTGAGAAGATCGTCATCTGTATAGAAGTCCGCTCCTTCTTCTCCTTCGTGAATGCTATGATTGGCAAGCTCTTCCACGATGGACTTTCCCTTCCCCAGTTCAAGCCTTTCCTAGATCCCAGAATTAATTCAATGAGAGAAGCAGGATATCCAGATCTGGCGAAGGCTATAGTCGACGACCTCGACTGTTTAGAGCGTGAGCTTCAGACGTTTCGTGAGCTTCGGGATGCAGGTGCCTCCTCCTTTATTGCTGTTGAGCTGGATGCTCGCCTACAGTCACTGCGCGAGACTCAGATGGTTGCTGAGCTCGAGATTCAGATGCAACGGGACCGAGTAGATTGTCTTCGCTTGCCGAGCTCGACCTTTCTGTTACCTCTTGTGCGACCGAGATAGACCAGCTCAGAAGAGCACTCCGTGAGAAGGAGGGGGCCATGGATATTCTTCAGATGGCGAGAGCACAGGCTCAGCAGACCTGCACTGCTATATCTGATGAGTTGACATCCTTGAGGCAGAAGCTAGTCGAGACAGAGGAGATTGCTTCGAAGACTTCAGCCACCACTGAGGATTCTATCAGAGTTGAGCTTAGACAAGCTTATGATGAGAAGCTGTCTAAGATTAGTCAGCAGATTTTTGACCATGGGCATGATGTATGATTTTGTTTACTGAGTACTCTGACTTTTGATTCTCTTTTAGTGACACTGGTCTTTTTATCTTTATTATGATTCGTCATTCCGTTTGAAATGATTGACCACAATATTCATAGGATTTTTGGCAAACCCTCAGCCATCAACGGGTTTGATATGCCTTTACCGACCACCGTTTGAGTCGGGCTAGCATGCGAATTGTTTTAAATCCGCTCGCATGTAACGTTGCGCTCAGAGATTGAATTCTCTGAGACTTCGCGCTATGATGTCGAATACATAGACTTCGCCATTGTTACGGGAATAGGCTACCCGGCGACACGTGTTAGGTGTTGACTTTAGGATTTTTGGCTAACCCCCAGCCTTCAACGGATTTGATTAGCCTTTACCGACTACCGTTTGAGTCGGGCTAGCGTGCGGATTGTCTAAATCCGTTCCACACGTCACGTTAAGCTAAAAGAGTTAACCCTTTTAGTGCTACGATATTGAATACGTAGACTTCGTCTTTTTCTTGTGAAAAGACTAAACAACAACGTGTATGAGACGTTGACTTAGGATTTTTGGTAAATCCTCAGCCTTTAACGGATTTGATGTGCTTTTACCGACTACCGTTTGAGCCGGGCTTACATGCGAATTGTTTTAATCCGTTCCACATGTGACGTTATGCTAAGGGAATGAACTCCCTTAGACTTTTTGTTACAACTTGGAATATGTAGACTTTGCCATTGTTATGGGAATAGGCCACCCATCAACGTGTCTTAGACGTTGGCTTATCCCTACTTAGGCTTTGGGATAAATTTCTCCATAGTCAGACTCTGGTATCTCTTTCTACGGGTAGAGATTAAACAGGCGGCGCGTATTAGGCGCCGACATATCCTTTCTTAGGATTCAGGATGAAATTCCCCACGCGTGTGAGGCATGGATTTTGGTGTTATTAATAACAACCAGCCACAATGTTGAATATGTGGACGAGTGTTCTTTTTAACGGTTAAGAACTAACCGGCTGCGCGTGTTAGGCGCTGACTTATCCTTGCTTAGGTTTTAGGATAAAATACCCCAGAACCGAACTCTGGTGTCTTTTTCAATCGGAAAAAGACTAAACCGGCAGCGCGTGTTAGGCGCAGACTTATCCCTTCTTAGGATTCGGGATAAACTTCCTAGGATGAATCCTAAATTGGAAAGGAGTTGGTGTGGGAAAGGAAGAATTTTATATTCTGTTTCCCGAGCAAGGAAAGAAGAATTTTATATTCTGTTCCTTGATTCTGGAAAGGAAGAATTTTATATTCTATTTCCAGGGAAAGAAGGAAACTAGAAGTGGGATCTCCACTCCGAGAATCCGGAAGATCTAGATAAACTTACCTTTTATAGGATTGGTTATCTGATCGAAAAATGAGCTCTTCGTTTATCGAAGTGAAATTTCAACTTCGGTTATAACCATACGACAGTTTAACCAAAGAGAAAGAAATGGAGTTCTTTCGTTTATTGAAAGAGGACTCCGGACTGAAAGAGGACTTTTTCGGTGGACCCACTGTCAATTGAAATCGATCAGTGAGGGATTTTGGTGGAAAAATAAATTTGGGTTATTCTCTAGAATATTAAGTGTAATATTCTTCGAGGAACTTCCCGATAAATGAGTTGTCCTGAACGTACTAAGGATAGTACTTCTTCAGGAACTTCCCATTTATTGGCATTAATTGCCTGATACCCTCTAAAGAAATTAAGCGGTAAGCACCGTTTGAATAAACTGTGTCTATTACAAATGGTCCTTCCCACTTAGGTTCGAATTTACCTTTCTTCTTAGAGGTGAGGATTATTGGTCGACGAGCAGCGAGGACCAGATCTCCTTCCTTGAAGCTTCTTTGGCGAACCCTTTTGTCAAAAGCTCTGGATATCCTGGCCTGATAGAACTCAATGTGTTGTTGAGCTTCCAAGCGCCTTTCGTCCAGCCTTTCGAGTTCTTCGAGACGCTTCTGATGCTGCTCTTCGGTCGTCATCTCCGTTGCGAGAGCGATCCGAAGGGAGGGGATTTGAATTTCCAGGGGTAGCACAGCTTCACATCCGTATACCAACGAATATGGGGTAGCTCCCGTGGGTGTGCGTATGGTAGTGCGATAAGCCCAGAGTGCTTCTCCGAGTTTATCGTCCCAATCTCGCTTGTTGGTTTTCACGAGCTTTGACAGAATCTTGATGATCGTCTTGTTGAAAGCTTCAGCTAATCCGTTCGCAGCGGGGTAATAAGCTGTCGACGAAACATCTTGGATCTTGAATTTGTCACAGAACCTGATGAAGGCGTTGCTTATGAATTGCGGACCGTTGTCATGAATGATCCGCCTCGGCACGCCGTATCGGTATATGACATGATGCTTGATGAAGTTGATGACATTGTTCGTCTTCACTTCTTTAAGCGGAATGGCTTCAGCCCACTTTGAAAAGTAGTCGGTGATAGCGAGAATAAATCGATCACCTTTGACTGAAGGAGGAAAGATAGGACCGACAATATCCATACCCCATGTCTCGAATGGCCAAGACGTGGTTGATGTGTGTAATCGCTCCGGTGGTTGGTGCATATAATTCGCATGCACTTGACAAGCGTGACATTCTCGGGCGTACTCGACCATTGTTGGCCAGAAATATCTCATTCTTCTGATTCGATCATATAGCTTGGGACCAGGCTGATGTGCACCGCATTCTCCTTCATGTGCTTCCTTAAGAACTTCTTTTGCTTCTTCGTTCGAAAGGCATCGGAGGAGTAAGTCGTCATATCCCCGGCGATATAACGTACGGGTCTCGGTATTGTAAAAGAACCGTGGTGCTCTTCGGCGAATAGATTCTTTTTCTTTTACGTCCTCCGGCAAGATGCCATATTAGACGTAATCAATGATGGGAAAACGCCAATCTCGGGACTCGGACCCGATTTGGGTTGAGTTCACCTCTTTGGCGTTTACGTTTCTATCTTCCTCCTCTTCGATATCCATATCGTATATGGGTACGCAGAGTTGGTGTGATCTTACTGTGACTAGCAGTTCGGTTTTGGGCGGTTGCGCGAGTGATACTGCTAGTGCTGCCAGTGCATCTGCATAAGCGTTCTGCAGACGTGGGATGTATTCAATGTAAAATTCTTCAAAAGAATCTGCCATTCTGACGGCCTCCTGGTGGTATAGAATCAGATCCGGGTTCCTGACTTCATACTCCCCACGAACTTGGTTGACAATCAGTTGAGAATCTCCAAAGGCTTCGAGATATTCGACCCCCAGCTCTTTGGCGAAACTGAGTCCTATGAGGAGTGCATTATACTCAGCTACGTTGTTAGAGCACGGACTCATTAGTGAATAAGCTCGAGGCATCACGTGCTTCCCTGGGGAAACTAAGACAACTCCAACTCCGGAAGTGACCTTAGGACATCCAGGGGTTACTGCCTTATTAACTGCTCTCGAAGCACCATCAAAGTATAACTGCCATACTTATTGGTGTGATGTGGTATTAACCTCGTAGGTTTCGTCTGGTAAATCATCATATACCTCAACTGCGTCTGTTGTCGGGCTTGCCGCCAAAAGATCACAAATCGCTTGTCCCTTGACTAACTTCTGCTGTTTGAAGTGCAAATCATACTGGGACAAGAGGAGAGCCCACTTTGCCAACCGCCAGTTCATCGAACCTGGTTGAGTCATGAATACCCGTACCGGATTAACATTGGCAATGACGTAAATCGTCTGGCCCACCAAGTAATGTCGCATCTTCTGTACTGCGAACACCAATGCGAGACATTCTTTCTCTATCATTGGATACCGAGACTCGGCGCCTATCAAGGTCCTACTTAGGTAATAAACTGCCTGTTCGTGACTATTATCATCGTCTTGTGCTAATAAAGCACTTACCGAATGGTTCATCGCCTTGATGTAAATCAAGAACGGTTTACCTGACTTTGGTGCAACAAGAACAGAGGGATTCATCAGATACGCCTTGATATCTTCGAATGCCTTCTGGCAAGCATCGTCCCAAATAAACGATACGCCCTTCTTGTTTAGCTTAGAGAATGGTTGACACTTCCCAGAAAGATTTGAAATGAATCTCCGGATATACGCCAAGCGCCCTTGCAATCCTCTGAGTTCTCTTAGATTCTTCGGGGGTTGCAATTCATTTATCGCCTTTACCTTGTCTGGGTCGATATGTATACTCTTGGTGGTAACGACGAATCCAAAGAATTTTCCGCTGGACATTCCGAGGAAGGATTTTGTGGGATTCATCTTCAATTGATGACTCCGCATGAGATCAAACATTGTTCTTAAGTCCTTGATGTGATCTTCTTTGCTGCGGCTTTTTACCACTAAATCGTCAACGTAGCATTCAACTGTTTTCCTGAGGTATTTCTGGAAAATCTTAGTCATCGCTCGTTGGTATGTGGCACCTGCGTTCTTCAGACCGAACGGCATCACCGTGTAGCAGAAAACACCGAGGGGCGTTCTGAATGCTGTATGCTTTTCGTCATCGGGATGCATCTTGATTTGATTATACCCCGAAAAGCCGTCCATGAAAGACGTTCTCTCGAATCCGCACGTATTGTCGATGATGACGTCCGTGATTGGGAGAGGAAAATCGTCTTTTGGACATGCTTCATTCAGGTTCCTGAAGTCGATGCAAATCCTGATTTTGCCATTCTTCTTCATGACTGGGACGATATTGGCTAACCAATCTGGATTCTGCTCCTCCCGGATAAACCCTGAGTCGATCAATTTCTTGACCTCTGCCTCGATGGCTTCCATAATCTGCGGACGAAACCGTCTTTGTTGTTGCTTGACAGGTTTAGCATCCGGCTTGATGTCGAGGCGGTGCATAGCCACATTGGGGTCGAGCCCTGGCATGTCCTCGTAGTTCCACGCGAAGACGTCGATATATTCCCTGATAAGGGCAATTAACTCCTCCTTCTCATCTGATGGAAGACTACCGCTGATAAATATGGGCTTTGGGTTGTCTTCATCACCCATGTTAATTTGGATTACTTCGTCTTCGGTGGGTGGCTCTCTTTGTTCGAACCTATCACCATATTGCATGTTTAGGTGATGAACCCATGGGTCCTCCCACGTTGGCATTTGGTCGTCGTCCTCCAACGTAGACGGATCAGCTGTAGTCATGTTCGACATTAAGGCCTTGAACATTTCTCCCAAACTTGTGTCGGAATCTTCAGCTGACGAATCTAGCAAGTATCGATCCTTGGCTTTATTAGCAATTTGATCTATGATTTGCCAGCCACATTCGTCATCTGATGAGACATAGCCTAGGCCTCTCTTGTGACGGTAATAATTATCCGGTTTCCCTTTCGGGACATATGCCATTTTGACTGGTACACGGGAACCTCGATCGAAGTATAAACCTTCTCCGAGTGTAAAGTCGTATCCTTGTTTTTCCATGAGTGCACGCGCTTCCGGACTATACTTTGATAGGTGAAGACCAGATTTGTCATCGTCTTCATCTTCTCTTAGGAAATGATCCGGCAACGGAAGATTTTCTCCTTTACCGTAGATCACTTCTTTTTGTCCTCCTGTTTTGGCAGGAATAATCCGAGTTGTTCCGAAGGAATGCTGGAGACGCTTCTTCGTTACATACGACGATCGGAGCGGCATACATAATTCGGGATTATCGTATAATCCCTTTATCACATCATCAAAAGACAAGGAGTACTCTAAGCCATTATTTTTTCAAGTTCGGCAAGTTGCCAGTTACAACCGCCATCTGACGACTGTTCGTCGTCGAGATTGATTACAAAGGGTACAATGTCATTAAAAACAAAACCACCATTGTAATCGAATCCGGCCTCGGAATCAGCTTCTTCTCCGCTGTCCGTGCCTTGGACCGATGGTTCTGTATCGGATTCGTTACCATAAAGGAGAGAATCTGTGAAGTAGTTCTCGTACCCTTTGAATGGCTGCTTATCCGCGACCACCGTCCTAACTCTTCCATCAGTGTCGACATATTTCAAACACTGATGTAGAGTGGAGGGGACTATAACGTTACTATGGATCCAAGACCGACCCAATAGTAAGTTATAGGATGTCTCAGCATCAATCACGTAGCACGTGACCTCCGTCTTTAAATCGCCCATTTGGCACTTTATCCGGATTTTACCCAGAGGTCTTGACCCGCTGGTGTTGAATCCGTATATGACTGTGCCTGTAGACGCCAACTTGCTGACTGGAATGCCAAGGCTGTGCATCAGTCGAAGTGGCATAATACTCATAGCGGAACCCGGATCCACTTGGATTCGGTTAACTTCGCTGGAGCCAATGTACCCGACGAAGTACAGGGGCCGATCATGATTTGAATTCTTCGTCTGCATGTCCTCTTTGGTAAAGGTGATGCAGGGAATGTTCTTGGCTGCCACATTACACTGTTGGGCTGACAGTTCCAGTTCCTCGGGCGCTGGTTTGACTCGAGTAAGGAACACCTCTGAATCGGCCAGGGCTTCTTGCAAGGCTTCTCTAGTTTCCTTAGATAGCCGCAGCAATTCATAAAGTGTTATCCTTGCTGGAATGTTGGCTAGCTGAGCCATGATGTCGAAGACACGCGGATTTTTCGAACTTCCCGGTTTATCTCCTCCAATTGGACGACTGAAGCGAGACTGCTTCGGGTTCTGAACCTCTTGGGATCCTTTGTCTTTCTGTTTATCTGCCGGCTGTCGTCGAACATCTTCAGTCGGTTTGGGAATTGGGATCATCCCCATCTCTGTGAGAGTCTTGGCTGGTCCCTGTTTTGTCACCCCTAGCTTAGCTGCTTGTTCATTATATGACGGATAGTTGAAGTGGTATTGGTTCCCGCTTCTGGTGGTGAAGACTTCTTGTTCATCTTCAGAAAGTGGGAAAGCTGGGATTCCTTCGTCATCTTTTCCTGGGATGGCGGAAACTCCGTAGCAAGGCTTTCCTTTCCCTTTAGATTTCTTCGTGGATGACGATCCGGCCCATTGTTCATCTTCAATCAGGTCGGGGTGAACCCAAAGGATTTCGCCGTTCGGGGCCGTGTGTGGCACTAGTCCCTTTTGGCGCTGTTCGTGCGGGTCGTCATTTACCGTCTTCATCCCAACTTTGGTGACACGCTTCGGCTCAAACCAACCTGTGGGTACTGACCCAAAACTGATCGACACCGCATTTGCTCCTACATTCTTGGCCGGTTTCGGAGTTATGACTCCTACATCGATCAACGCCTGGATCTTGTCCTTGAGGTGGTAGCAGGACTTCGTAGGGTGGTGGACTACTCTGTGATACGCGCAGTACCTCGGGTCCGTCACTTTAGTGGCCCCTTCATGATCCACAATCGCCGGCAGCTGGATCTTGTTGTTCTCCAACAGATATTTGAAGATGCCGGGAACTTCGTCATCTTTGAAGGAGTAGACTTTGGGAAACCTCGGCTCCGAAGACTTTTGCTTCTGAGACCGCTGCTGCCAATGTGGCTGCGATTGCTGTGGAGCTCGTTGCTGCTGCTGCTGCTGTTGCTGAGGTTGCAATTGAAAGGTTTGGTTAGCATCAACAGCATTAACCTGAGCTTTACCTTTTCCTTTCTGGTTGAAGTTCTGCTTCGAAGGGTTTGTAGCCGGTTGGCCTCTCTCCGCCTTCTTCCTCCTGAGGAATCGCTCAGCTTGCTCGCCTCGGACCTTCAAGTCCTTCCATGTCTTGGATGGAGCTGTGCCCATTGCTTCCAAAACATCCAGCGAGAGGTTGTTATGGTAGGTTTGAAGAATGAACTCCTCGCTGATCGGGTCCCGGCAATTCATCGCCTTATTCCGGAACCTTTTGACGAAGACTTCGACCAATTCTCCGTCCTTCTGCTTCTCATCGAGCAATGTCCCGATAGAGATTTCAGTGTCGTCGTCGAAGAAATTCGCAAGGAATTTGGTCTCCATGTCGTCCCAACTGTTTATGCTTCCTGGCTTGAGGCGACGATACCAATCGAAGGCAGCTCCGCGAAGAGTGCCAACGAATGACCGCACCATCAGAGGCTCATTACCCGAGATGACTCCCAAGTGCGATTTGAAATAAATCAAATGCTGAGTTGGTGAACCCATCCCATTAAACGGCGTGAAGTTGATTAGACTAAACTTTACCGGATATGGGATCGATTCCCACTCTCTTGGGTAAGGACAGGGAATGCCCGTCTTTTTAGTCTCTTGAGCAGAAATCAATGTATTGATTTTGCTTTCGAGGTTCTTAATTTTCAGGCTTTCACCTGTGTCTTCGCTAGCATTATCGTTACCATCCCCTGGGTTAATGGGAGGGTTATTGACGTTGCGAGCTTCATTTGTATCCTCATCTTCCAAGTTGTTCTGGTTTTGACGACTTGGTTCCCCTTGTTGGTTCCTTAAAGCTTGGATCTGTTGGTCATGCATCTCTCTCATGTTCTGCATGGCCATCTGCATCTCGAACCGAAAGGTTTCCTGTTGTTTGGCAATGGCATCTTCAAGCATCTTGGCCACTTGCTCCGCGCTTATCATGAACGACTCGTGGAATTGTCCTTCACTGGACACAGTATTGTCAGACGCAACGGCTGAGCCAGCGTCTGATTCTTCATCTTCTGAAGGTACTCTTGTCCGGACCCTACCGTACGTTCCTCGCTTGATGGCCCCAGACTGTAAACGGGTCCTGGGTCGGGATGTTTCTGGAATCGTCTCGGGGTTATCCTGAGCTGATGTTCCTCTGTTGGTCATGTTGACAGTGACCCTTGAATGTTCACCGTCTTCGACCATCGTTCTTTTTCTTCGGAAACGCCTGGGCCTTGGCTTTGGCGCTTCATTGCTGAGTCTCTCGAACACGGAAACTCTTTCGGGGACTGTCTTTACACAGTTGCACTCAGACAGTACTGCCCGAATAAGTTTTGAACACGGACATTGAGCTTCAAACCTCTGAGGGCTTCTCTTTCTGGATTTGCTCGTACCCGTAACACGATAGTACAGCTCGTCCGTTTGAAAGTCGGAGCAACCTATCGTGTGTGGGCACGATTTCTCAGGTATAATGTCATCATCCTCGGACGACAACATTTCCTTCTGAGGATTAATTGCCTTTTTCGGGCTCTCGAGAGTTATACGCCTCGAAACGCGTCTTCGTGGATGTGAATCTTCAGCGGAATCTTGCACTTGAATGCGCAAAGTTGTGCGCTTGGGTGCCACAGTTTTCTCCAAGTGTTGAGGGTTACGGCAACCCCCAGCGTGTTGCATTGTTGTGGGCCTCTTCATTGGCCCCAAGCGTTCTTGAACTGGAGCTTTACCTCGTTCCTTCGGAAGTGGACCGAGTCGCTCCAAAACGGATTTTTTCTTCTGGGATGGTCCTGCGGGATCTCCCAGGGCAGTTGCGGCAACCACCGGCTGTTTGGGTTGCTTTGCCGGGTGTTGAATCTTTGGAGGCTGCGGGTCTTGCTCCTTAGCCTGAACCGCTTCAGACTTTGGCCTCCAAACCTTGCGAGTTGGTGGCGGCTTCTTGACCACCTCCTTCTGCAGCTTCCGACGGGCTTCTTCAGCTTTGGCCCGTGCTTGCGCCGATAACACGCGGCGTTTGCGGATGCGCTCCTCCAAAGTCAAGCGATTCCGTTTGACACGGACCCACTCCATAGTTGATGGTTTAGAGGAACCACCCTGCATTTGTCGTTGAGGCTGCTTGCCTCGTTTATTCTTCAGATCCGCATGATAGCGGACCCCGTCAACGGATTCAATGGCCTTGGCGAATTGCTTCGCGAGGCGTTGACGCTGCCTCTGGTGGGCTCTCTTGGAGAGAGTCACCACGCCTTCAATGGCGGATTTGACCTTCTTTGAGGTCGGTAGGGCCTCACTCAACGCAGCTTCGGTGTCGATTGGGGTGAGGTCGTCATTGGTGGCTTCAACTTCATCGCACCAACGCACCTTTCTCCTAGAGGAGAGCTTTTGGGACTTCTTGGACTTGGGGGAGGAGGTAGATCCGGACGAGGAGACGTATTCCTCGTACTTCTGTTGGTCGAATTCATACTCGACCTCCTCCACAATCGGGATCGAGATCCGCGGCTGCGACGCTCCAGCTTCGGCAGCGAAGCTGTTGGCTCCCACTGTGGTCGCCAGATTGTTCGCATGGAAAATCGTGTTCTTCTTCATTGAGGATTCCATTACAAACTTTGAAAACAACTTTATGCGTTTTACAAATATCCGGTCTTTTTATAAGAGCCGGTTACAATGGAGATCAAAATAAAGAAAGAAACAAAAAAAAATTACAACTTTCCTTTGAACAGATCGCGAGCTCCTGTTTTGCGGTCGCTCGCTTTGTGGGGTTCTTTGCCTGCGCCGGGGTTATGTGCCGTGGACCACCGCGTGATCTCGATCCAAACAGATCTACGACGTATTACGGGTACTATCTCGCCAAGGAGATAATAGCCGGGAGGGATCGTTTCGCCAAGGAAACGACCGCTCGAATCTCTGGATCAAAGGCCAAGCTTTGATCCGGAGTGTAGGGACGTAGATCTGAGGATTAGCTTCTTCGAACTCCTGCCTTTTTTGTTGGTGCGGGTGCTCGCCAAAAACCGAATCCGAGGGTCCAAGTCTTCAAGCCTTCAAACTCCGAGTTGAGATGACAATCCGGCAGAGTTTCGGCTCTTCAGAAGTTCCACCAAAAGTCCTTCAAAATGAACAACCACCCCCCTATTTATAGCCTCTCTGAACTGTGCGTTTGTGCACAAGAGAGAGGGGGGGGAGTCGGGCCACCTCAGGGTGGCTCGGCTTTGGCCGAGCCACCCTGAGGTGGCTCGGCCTTGGCCGAGCCACCCTGG
Source organism: Asparagus kiusianus (assembly GCA_022839385.1). NCBI lineage: Eukaryota > Viridiplantae > Streptophyta > Magnoliopsida > Asparagales > Asparagaceae > Asparagus > Asparagus kiusianus. Next base: position 238,179 of record BQKN01000814.1, read on the forward strand.
GGTGGCTCGGCTTGGGCCGAGCCACCCCGGGTTGGCTCGGCTCGAGCCGAGTCCCCGGGTGTGTTTCGTTTTCCGTCGTTTTCCAGTTGTTCAGTTGTGTCCGTGATTCGGTTATTCGTTTGATTTGTTCGGGTTCTTGATTTGATAGCCCGAGTCCTCATTTGGCAGTAAATCCGCCTCGGTGTTTGAGTTCAAGTCCGTTTTGTTGTTGGACGACTCGTTAACTTTCTGAACCGTTGGATTGGTTCCACACGCGAACGCATCCCATTGCTTGCGTGCCTCATCGCCTCGTTGGCTTGTTTCGTCGCTCGAACGTCCGTTGATTTGTCGGTTCCTTGTGTCGAGCTATGCTAAGGGACCTATAGGCAGTTTTATACGCCTACAACTGTTCTTTAGAGTAAAGCAGGCCTTGGTGGGATGAAGGATCCTCCTGTGGTATGCGCAGTACTTCGGATCCGTAGTGTTATCAGCTTCCTCCTGATTCGTGATCGGTGGGAGCTTGATCTTGTTATTGTCAAGGAGGGATTTGAAGATGGCTGGAACATCTTCGTCCTTGAAGGAGTACTCTTTTTGAGGCCTCTGATCCGAAGTTTTCTGTTGTCTCCGGGACTACTGTTGCGACGTTTGATTAGCGTCAATAGCCGCTGCAGGTGTTTTGCCCTTACCACGGGAGGCGAAGTTTGAGTTTGGAGGATTAGTCGTCGATTGACTCCTCTCAGCCTTCTTCCTTCGGAGGAAGCGTTCAGCTTGTTCCCCTCGGACCTTCAAGTCTTTCCATGTGTTGGACGGCGCTGTTCCCATTGCTTCCAACACATCCAACGAAAGATTGTTGTGGCAGGTCTGGAGAATGAACTCCTCAGTGATCGGGTCCTTGTAATTCAACGCTTTGTTCCGGAACCTCTTGACGAAGGTTTCGACCGGTTCCCCATCCTTTTGTTTCTCGTCGAGCAACGTTCCGATGGATATCTCGGTGTCGTCGTCGAAGAAGTTAGCAAAAAATTTTATCTCCATGTCGTCCCAGCTATTCACGCTTCCTGGCTTGAGGCGGCGATACCAATCGAAGGCGGCTCCGCGAAGAGTGCCAACGAATGACCGCACCATCAGAGGCTCGTTTCCAGAGATAACACCCAGGTGCGATTTGAAATAAATCAAATGCTGGGTGGGGGAACCCCTTCCATCGAACGGCATGAAGTTGATTAGACTAAACTTCGCCGGATAGGGGATTGATTCCCACTCTCTCGGGTATGGACAAGGAATGCCCGTTTTCTTCACCTCTTGAGCGGACATCAACGTATTGATCTTGCTTTCGAGGTTCTTGATCTTCAAGTTTTCACTTGTATCTTCGTTGGCATCCTCACTACCACCCCCTGCGTTGATGGGAGGATCATTGGCATTATGAGTTTCATTTGCCCATGCGTCCTCATCTTCCTGGACAACCTGATTACGATGGCTTGGTTCGCCTTGCTGGTTCCTCAGTACCTAGATTTGCTGCTCATGCATCTCCCTCATGGTCTGCATGGCCATCTGCATCTCGAGCCTGAAGGTCTCCTGTTGTTTGGCCATGGCTTCTTCAAGCATCTTGGCCACTTGTTCCGCGCTTATCATGAATGACTCGCGGGGTTCTCCTTCGCTGGATACAGTGTTGTCAGATGCAACCGTAGAGCAAGCATCCGATTCCTCATCTTCTGAGGGTGGTCTTATCTGAACCCTCCCATACGTCCTTCGTGAGATGGCTCCAGACTGCAAACGGGTTAAACGCCGAGATGCTTCCAGAATTGACTCGAGATCATCCCGTGCCAATGTCCTTTTGCTGGTCACGTTAGCGGTGACCCTTGGAAATTCTCCATCTTCAACCACCGTTCTCCTTCGTCGGGAACGCGTAGGCCTTGGCTTTGGCGTTTCGGTACTGAGCCTCTCAAACACCGAGACTCTTTCGGGGACCGTCTTAGTGCAATTACACTGAGACAATAGTGCCCGAATGAGTTTGGAACAGGGGCACTGAGTTTCGAGCCTACGAGGACTTCTCTTTCTGGCTCTGTTCGTACCCCCAGCACGATAGTACAGCTCATCCGTATGAAAGTCGGAGCAAGCTATCGCGTGTTGGCACGATTTCCCAGGTATAACGTTATCGTCATCGGACGACAATGTTTCCTTCTGGGGGCAAATTGCCTTCTTTGGGCTTTCAAGAGTCACACGCCTCGAAACATGCCTATGTGGGCGTGAGTTCTTAGCGGGCTCCTGGACTTCAATGCGCAAATTGGCACGCGCAGTAGCCTTGAACTCCTTGTCATGCTGAGAGTGATAGCGACCCCCAGCATGTTGAGTCGTTCGGGGCTCTCTCATCGGGCCCAAACGATCTTGAATTGGAGCTTTGCCTCTTTCATCGGGGATTGGACCGAGGCGTTCCAAAATTGACCTCCTTCTTCGGGATGGTTCCGCAGGATCTCCCGGAGCAATTGTAGGGATCATCGGCGATTTGAGTTGGCTCGCCGGAGATTGAACCTGCTTCGAAGGCTGTAACGATTGTGCCTTAACCTGAATCGCCATTTCAGATTTCGGCCTCCATACTTGGCGGGTTGGGGGCGGTTTCTTTGCCACCTCCTTCTGCAGCCTTCTACGGGCTTCTTCAATTTGACCCCATACCTGCGCTGATAGTGCGCGGCGCTTGCGAATGCGCTCCTCCAGCGTTGATCGGTTCCGTTTGACGCGGATCCATTCGTCCGTCGGCGGCTTGGAGGAGTTGCCATTCATCGGTTGTTGAGGCCGTTTACCTCTTCTGTTCTTCAGATCCGCCTTGTAGCGAACTCCGTCAACAGATTCCATGGCCTTTGCGAATTGTTTCGCAAGGCGTTGCCGTTGCCTTTGGCGGGCTCTCTTCGAGAGAGTCACTACGCCCCCTGCGGCAGAAGGGTTGGCCAGAGTAGATCCGACTTGGTTGGAAATTGGAGGGATCTCACCCAATGCGGCTTTGGCATTCAGCGGGGCGAGATCTTCGTTGGTGTCTTCAACATCTTCGTACCAACGAATTTTTCTCCTGGGGGAGAACTTTTTGGACTTGCGAGGGGAGGTAGATCCGAACGAGGATGACAGATACTCCTCGAACTTTTGTTGGTCGAACTCGTACTCGACCTCCTCTACGACCGGGATCAAGATCCGCGGCTGCGACGCTCCGATCTCGGCAGCGAGATCGGTAACTCCCACTGTGGTCGCCAGATTGTTCGCGGGAAAATCTGTTGCTTTCTTCATTGTTGATATCATTGTACACTTTAATAATCGTTTATCGAATTACAAAGATCCGGTCTTTTTATAAGAGCCGGTTACAATGAAAATCAAAATACAAATAAAGAAAAATTACAACTTGTTTCCTTCTTTGTCGAACGAATCGCGAGCTCCTGTTATGCGGTCACTCGCTTTGGTGGGTTCTTTGCCTGCGCCGGGGTTGTTTGCCGTGGACCACCGCGAGATCTAAATCCGGTCGGATCTACGCAGTATAATGGGTATTATCCCACCAAGGAGATAATAGCCGGGAGGGATTGTTTCACCAAGGAAACAACCGCTCGAATCTCGGGATCTAAGAACCAAGCTTAGATCCGGAGTGTACCTACGTAGATCTGAGGATTTGAGATCCGGTTCTCTCGAACACTTGCCTTATTTGGCGTTGATGATCGCCGAGCACCAGATCTGAATGAGGGAGTCCCCGAAGTCCTAAAGTTTGAGTCTTTTTAGATCTGAATCTCCAATCCAGCAGGGCTTTGCCTCCTCCAAAATCCAACCTTTGAACCAAATGAGCACAAGGCCTATTTATAGGCACTCAGAACTGTGCATTTGCACAGTTCTGTGCCTAGCCACCCCTGGGTGGCTCGGCCATGGCCGAGCCACCCATGGGTGGCTCGGCCACCGAGCCACCTCAGGGTGGCTCGGCTTGGGCTGAGCCACCTTGGGGTGGGTCGGTTTCGGCCGAGTTCCCCGGGTGTTGTCCGTTTCGTCCGTCGTTCGGGTTCCGTCGTTCGGGTTCCGATTCATTGTTAATTTGGACTTTGATTCGGTTGTGTGGTTGACTTGTTCGGATTTGATTTGTTGATCCGATTCCTGATTAGGCAGTAAACCCACTTTTGAGTTCGAATCCGAAGCTTGATTTCGATTCGATCACGATTCGTCCGAGTCTGCATTTGGTTGAATGACTCGTTGATTAATTAACCCGTTGGCTTGATTCCGCACGCGGTTGGATTCATTCCATTGTTTACGTGCAGTTTGTCGGCTTCGTAGCCTCGTTATCCCGCTTCGTCGTGTAATCATCCGGCTTCGGTGTTACGGACTAACGGTCGTGCTTGGATACGTCGCCCGATGGTCGATTTGGTCGAATTAGCGTCGTCGAGCTGTATAACGGGACCTATAGGCAGTTTTATACGCCTACAATTATGGTTGTATTCCGGGCTCGCACCGGTGAAGTTTGTGTAGTCACCGGGGTGGGTCTGAGGAGTTGTGATGTGATTGTTGATTATTTCCAGGCTCGTTCCGGTAAAGTTTATGTAGTCACCGGGGTGGGTCTGAGGAGTTGAGCTATTTGTGATTGTGATCTATCAATTATCTGATAATATAAGCCAGTGACCTGTTATAGGATGACTAGTTACATGACTTAGATTCTTGGCTAAGTATGATTCTTGTGAGACGTAGATCAGTTGTATTTCTTTCCATACATAGATCAGGGTTAATATTTAATTATTTACAATTTGAGACATATGGTATATACATGAGGGTTTCCTTGTTTGGATTATTTCGCTCGACGTACTACGTCTCGAGTTGTAGATTTTTAAGTATTAATTCCATCTATTGTATGACCTTGTTTCTTGGGTGGTTTTTGATCGCTACCTGCATGATCTTCTTACTTGGTTGATTTTTGGATTCGTCTGATTATTAGTATTCCAGTTGCACGCCTCTATTGTTATTACTATCACCACATGTTCTATTTTTATTTCTGTTATCGCATTGACCACGCATATATTATTATTATTGTTATTGTATTTGTTCCTGGCTTGGGGAATCTTGCCGTGTGTTTTACACGCTGACGTACTCCTATTTTCTAGGTGTACGTCAGATTTAGGAGACAGGCAGCCTCAGTTCGGAATCGTGCAGGAGCCAGATGATTCTCAGCCGGGTGCCTTGCAGAAGGAGTAGAAGAACCATCTGAAGCGTAGTGGTTTTCTTAGTAGTAGTAGTTGGACATTAAAACTCTTTTACCATACTTTTCTTAGTTGATGATGGAGCTAGTATTTTTAACAGTACCTTCTTTTATGGACTATGTATTTTTAATCCTAGTTGGACTATTTTTGTAATAAGGGTATGTTTAACCCATATTTTTTATGTCTGTGATGATTTATCATGGATGATATGTTTATTTCTTATCTGGATTGTCTTTATATTCTTGCTATTGAGATCGGGGACCTGTGATTGAGATTTATATGTTTGACGCTTAGCGTATTTGATTGAGAAGAAGAGAAAAGGAAAAAATGATAGCGCATATTTCTTCTCAATCTAATACGTCGCGGGCTTGTTCACGTTCCGATTCCTGGGTATTTTGGGAAGCGGGGCGTGACACATTACTATCATGTATGAATTCAGATACCTAGTTCTTGTTTCTTACATGTTCTGACATTGTGAGTTTTTGGCATATAACAATTGTAATTGGGGTTATTGGTTTACTTACATGTGATGACTCACAATGTCAGACTCATATTTGTCATGCTTTATTACCTTACCATTGGATAATACCTTGCTATTTTTAATATAAAGGTGTAGAATTGGATTAGTAACACTTTGAAATATATAACTTTATTTATCATGCTGACATTGCTGGTTATTGGTTATTGGTTTACTTACATTGTGAGTTTTTGCCAAAACCCTAATGCTGACATTCGATTAGTAACACTTTGAAATATATAATTTTGTTTGTCATGCTTTCATTGCTATCATGTCTGAATTCAGATACCCTTTCTTGTTTCTTACATACGGATTGAATACATGTTCTGACATTGTGAGTTTTTGCATCAACATTTTCATCTCAAGCTGTTCAGTTGTGTATCTGAACTCAGACTTTACACATGAGTCCCTGCATTCTATGGAGATTTATGCATTACATTTTCAAAGAGCAGATTACAATGTTTATGACAACAAGAAAAATACTAAATATTCCTAAAACAACAATACATTTCTTCAAGTAATCAACTTGTTGGCTTGCAAGCTTCAATTCTCTTCTCAAGTGCTTTGTTTCCACATCTTTATTTTGGGAAACTGATTGAGGAGAGGCACATTCAAAATTTACCTTACGCTTGTTATTATCATGATGCTCTTCTGCCCACCTAAAAAACTAGCATTGCCTATTTGGATAGTTGGCGCAGCTCCAAAAGTGTTTGCCCTTGTTTACTCCTGTTTTGCAAAGCTTTAGTGGCGTCGGTATTTTACAGTAGCAAGTTACCTCTGCAGCTAACTCCTGAGAGATTTGGCTTGTTTCCATGTCGCAGCTTTAATTGCCTCTATGCTCAAGTATTTTGCCCAGTTTTTTTGCAATTTTATGAGAGAATATGTTGAGGAGGATTGAGTTGATCCCAACTATATAAGTGCAGGGGTGGGGTAAAATATTTCCGTTGGCAAAATTTTAACGTTCCAAATGAGCCTCTGTGCACTGTATTGTTGTGGTTTGTTGACCGTTGCTAAAATTGTACCGTTGGCTGGTCCCTCAGCTTTTTGGGGAGGTAAGCTCACCATTGAACAGCAATAATGGTTTCCTTTATTTGAGGTTGTGCACTACGAACAGGTGAATGTAAGAAATGTGAAAAAGGACAATACATCTCTTTATTACATAGTGTTGAAATGAACATAATTTTTCTGAATTTTGATTTCAATCCCTTGATTTCCATGTGAAACAAACAGAATACTTCAAATCTAAGAAACCACATTGAAATGCTGGGAAATAGTTTTCGTGGTACATTGCTGATTTCTTTTTTTCGGAAAACAACCGAACAGACCCTTATAACGAGTTGAAAGAAGCTTTTTTTAAAGCGCTTTTCTTACATTGGTTAGCTTTTTTTTCAAAGAGGGATGAGAGGAGTAGGAAGGTTACAATGTTAAGCATTCTAAAATTATGTTTGTTTATATTTTTTAATTAGTGAGAGTAAGTATTGGAAGGGTTAGAAGAAGCAAATTTCCAATTATTCCTAGAATTAAGTTACATTTATCATGTGGTTTCTCTCCATTCATATTCTCTTCTCTGAACAAATAAAAAATATAGCGTACCCACTCTTCCCATAGTTATCTATCCAAACACAACTAATTTTATCACAGTCTCTCATTTTCCACTCTCCTTAAATTTGGAACTGGGTTAATCTGTAGGATAAATTTTTAAGGTGTTAGTCACATAGAATTAGGAAATGAGATATTTTTTTATAGTGTTAGTCAAGTAGAACTTAGTCACCTAGAACTTAAATCTGGAACTGGGATAATCTGTGGGATACATTTTTAAGGTGTTAGTCACATAGAATTAGGAAATGAGATATTTTTTATAGTGTTAGTCAAGTAGAACTTTTGTAGAACTAGAATTGTATTATTTATTTTGTGTGTTAGTCAAGTAGAATTCTACTTGAATTAGAATTGGGATAATTTATCATAATTATCCCACTAATTTTACTACCTATATATATAGCCATAAGTTCCCCTCTCAAAATTATGGACAAATTTTCAAACTAACCCGTTTCACGTTTTATTTGCAAAAAACGACCTGTTTCCAATTTATTTAGAAAAACCGACCTGGTTTCAGCACTGTCGCTGAAACCAGGTCGGTTTTTCTAAAAAACTTTACGAAACTTCACGGGAGTTCAACTCCCGTGAAGTTTAGTACTCTTTTAAACTTCACGGGAGTTGAACTCCCGTGAAATTTATTTCCCTCAATAAACTCCACGGGAGTTCAACTCCCGTGGAGTTTGTTGTAATGTTAAAACTCCACAGGAGTTCAACTCCCGTGGAGTTTGTTGTAATGTTAAAACTCCATGGGAGTTACAGGCCAAATTTCCCAGAGAATCGCTCTCTGGGAAATTTAGACTGCAACTTCACCGGAGTTCAACTCCCGTGAAGTTGCAGGTTTTATTTACAAAACATGCACAGGCTACTGTGCATGTTTTGTATACGTCTACCTATTTAACTCATATATACAACTATTTACATGTTGACAATAATTACTGTAATATATATTATTTAAACACGCACGAATCAAACAATACGCAAAAAGATCACATATCGAGCTGTAATTGATCCATAAAAGTATAGTATATGAAAATTCATACAATTTACAATTTTTAACAAAATAAGTTCAAATACAACCCAATATAGCTCCTCTCCTTCCTCTCCCTCTCTTCCCCCTCCCCCTCGCTCTTCCGCGCCCCCCGCGCTGATGAGCCTCGACTATCTGAGTATCCGGCTGTGTATGAGGCTGCAAAGTGTCGGCTCCATCAGCATGCGAAGTGTTGGCTCCATCAGCATGCGAAGTGCCGTCGTCATCGTCACGTGGTCATCGGCGCCGAGTGTACGCTTGCCCAAATGATCGAGACCTATCCTCACGGCCTGCGAACTCGTCAACGTGAGTCTTATAAAACACCTGTGCTATGGTCTTCTTGATCCTGCCGAGGAGCCCTAACGCCACCTGATCCTGAATCTCAGGCACGGTCGCATCAATATCAGCCTCAATGTTATCAAAAGCACGGACCTGTGAGGTAAATAATTTATTAAGTACCAACTCAAGAAAAAAATATTATAATTTAGCTTAGAAACTTACGTAATCTCTCTCGTTCATCCCACTAGGGATGTAACTGTCTGTCGGTGGCCGTGGCATGTGTCCAGCTAAGGGCTGTGGGTCACGTGTGATCCATCTACGTGTGATACCCCAATACCAACCCATATACACGGTATAGTCAATAGCTGCGGGCCTCGTATCCTGGATGAAATCCCACCTGTGAGCCCACCTGTCTATGTAGGCCGCACGGACTACGGCCCAGTCGGTATGGTGCGAAGTAGGTCGCCGCCGACGAGAGATCTGCTCGATAGGATCTGGCACATGCTGAGAGAGCGTAAACTGTTGTAGCACACGGTCAGGGACGTGCATCTTCACGATCTCCCAACAAATCAATGGAACTCTCGCTCTCCACAAGTCGGGACTACCTCGGCAGGTGGGGAGGGGTCTGGCGCGTCCGTATATATAGGCCGCAACTTCACGGGATTTCAACTCCTGTGAAGCTACAGGCTAAAATCCCCAGCGAGTAACTCGCTGGAAAATCTGGCCTGCAATTTCACGGGAGTTGAAATCCCGTGAAGCTATAGGCTAATTTCCCAGCGAGTTACTCGCTGGGGATTTTAGCCTGGAACTCCATGGGAGTTGCACTCCCGTGGAGTTTATTGAGGGAAATAAATTTCACGGGAGTTCAACTCCCATGAAGTTTAAAAGAGTACTAAACTTCACGGGAGTTGAACTCCCGTGAAGTTTCGTAAAGTTTTTTAGAAAAACCGACCTGGTTTCAGCGACAGTGCTGAAACCAGATCGGTTTTTCTAAATAAATTAGAAACATGTTGTTTTTTGCAATTAAAACGTGAAATGGGTTGGTTTTGAAAATTTATCCTAAAAATTATCCTACACATTGAAAGGAAAAAATTGGGGAAAAAAGTGAACGGTGGTTCCGCGATTTTCCCATCCACGAGATCAGGTAAACTTCAATGCTTTGGATTTTAATTTCAAAATTATTTATCTAATTTTGTGTCGTCATACGTTCGTATGCTATGAATAGACTCATCTGTGCTTGGTATTTTAATGGTTTTCTCTGTCTCTTTCTCTTTGTAATGTCTTTCTTTTTCTTTTATAGCTTATACGTATCAATAGTCCAAGCGGTGGTCAAATTCTTTTTTTATCAGATCAATGTCCAATTAATTGATAGTCAGTTAATATTTTAAGAATAAAATTAATAGTTTTTTAAATTAATATACAAATTCTCAACTACACCATTTAATCCTTGTGGAAAAACAAGAACGTCCTCGTACGTCTTAAGATACACCGATTATCTAATAAATAAAAATTACTAGATAATTCTTTCTGTTTAATAAAAAAATTATTTAATTTATACAGGTCTAAATCTGATCCTCTCATCGGATCCACATGCTAAGAAAAGTGGACAACCCATTACACAAGCTTTTATGATTAGGGTTTATATGAAATTAGGGTTTATGTTGCAATAGACAAAAAATAAGTTTACATGAAATTAGGGTTTATATGATACACAAGCTTTTATGATTAGGGTTTATATGAAATTAGGGATTATGTTGCAATAGACAAAAATTTCATAACATCTTGTGTATTATATGCAAGCTTTTATAATTAGAACATGATACTGCTTAAATATATGATATTAAGCTTCCACCATGTTTGCACAACAATCAACTAAGTGCTAATAATACTAGCTGAAATATATTAGCATGATCCATGAAATATATTAGCATGATCCATGAATTTACAACTGTTATGATCAAGTTTATGTTGTTGTTTGTGCAACTTCAAGCTCACTTTGGTCACCATCATGTTTAGTCTGTCATCACCAATATTTTAATCTAATTCCATATTTAAGATTTTGAAAAGTTATTTTTGAATTTGTCATAGGATGGACATAAGATCACAGAGTCAGGATCAAGAAGAAATATTTTGAGGTCTAGAAAGTGAGGGACAGAAAAGAGCAATGATGGATTATATGACATGGACTGAAGCAGAGGCTAACGAATTGCTTAGACTGTTAGTAGAGGAAGTTAAGAATGGAAATAAGCAAGCAAATGACAGTTTTAAAAAGTATGTGATTGTGAAGAATGTGATACCCCCTCTAGTCGAAAAATTTAGAAAAGATTTTAGATATAATCATGTAATGAACAAGATAAAGCAATAAAAAGAGAAAGATTGCACCTGTGGAGATCCTGATGAAAAATAACTCTCGTTTTGGTTGGGACCCTACCACACAGAAATTGACATGTCCCGACGAAGTGTGGAATGATATTTTAGTGGTTGGTTTATGTCATGTTTCATATATATTTGTAGGTTGAAAATTGCAATGAAAAGAACAAAAGAAAATTGAATTGAATTCCTTTAATTCCGATTACAACTCGATTACAAAAGAGAAGAAAACAAATTCGGTTTTCTCCTTTGTTTAAAACTGGGTTCTTCTTGGTAGCGATGGAGTGCTTCCTTCGATTGATTTCGTCGAACTTGCTCTCCGTTGACGATCCGACCGTCTCTTGTCTCGTGGGAACGATGAACTTCTGTGGGAAGTTTTATACGTAACTCTTTTATGAGTTTAAGAACTCTGAACGAGTTAAAACTCTGTAGATAGAGTTGTTAGAACCGAAAATTCGGTTAATGATCAAGCTGTTATTCTGTTGTTGAAGAATCCTCTCAGATTTGATCTTCTGATATCGATTCAAAAATCCTATCTTCAAGGATTTCGCTGCTGCTGTTACTGAACCGCCAAAGCTGGGTGGTTGAGATCCTTAGGATCTCCGCCTGATCTCATTATCCCCCCTCAGCCAGCCTCCAGAATCCAACCCCCAACTCAGTTGAGTTTGTTGAGATTTTATAGGGGATAAGAGGTTGTAACTGCCCTCTAAATCCGCTCCTACGTGGGCGTGATTTCCTCAGATCGTGGGAAAACAGTTCTGAAACCGTTCGACTTATGTTTGAACAAGTCAAACGCCCAATCTGGCATTCAGAACCCAACTTCGTGTCTTAGGATTGAGATGCGAGGTTGGGTGTTGGCTGATCATTGATGAACGCGAGGGTCACTCGCGTTTTGGCTTGTTGCTTGCTTGGAAACGCGGGGGTCGGTTTGGGTTGAACCCCTACGAACGCGAGGGTCGCTCACGTTTGATTTGTGACTTGGAAACGCGGGGGTCGCCTGCACTTCCAGAATTGTAACGCGGGGATGACTTCCGCGTTTTAGAAGGAGCTAGTTGACTTGTAACTTCTTCTGTAAGGTGTTGCAAGGACTGTCGTTCAGTAATCCTCGCTTTGGCTGTTGTGGAGTGTGAAAGTCGTCAGATTGTAACTTTCACTAAAGATTGTGAAGGCTACTGAATAGAGTTTCCATCAGTTGTCGGAAGTGTCGTCGAATTGTAACTCTTCTCGATCTATGTGAAAAGTCCTCCATTTGCAGTTTTCCGCTTATCGACCCGAAAGCTATTTGATTGTAGCTTTCATTGTTGGAACCTGTCGGGAATCAACATCCATAGTATCTTTTAGACGAATATTTGCCCACAGCTCTCTACCAAGCAACTCACC